>CAKAJE020001755.1:0-44504 GCA_916610135.2 Macropis europaea | reverse complement strand
AAACAGAGACCCGGTTAGATCATTTTATATTACGGTTAATATAAGAAATCAGCGTAATTCTATCACATTTGTTCAACTTACGTCGCTCCTATTTCAGATAGCGTACTGGGCTAGGCGGCATCTTAAAGCGCGTGGAATGGCGAGTAAAATGCTCTACTAAACTTCTATGATAGGGCAATCAGAGCCCCAATTAGATCATTTTATATTTTGTTCAATATAAGATTTCAGGGAAATTCTATCACATTTGTTCAATTTACGTCGCTCCTATTTCAGATAGCGTATTGGGCTAAGCGGCATATCAAAGCGCATGAAATGGCGAATAAAATGCACCATTAAACTTCTAGGCTAGGGCGAACGGAGACCCGATTAGATCATTTTATATTACGGTTAATATAAGAATGCAGCGTAATTCTATCACATTTGTTCAATTTACGTCGCTGATATTTGAGATAGCGTATTGGGCTAAGCGGCATCTCAAAGCGCAAGGAATGGGGAGTAAAATGCACTATTAAACTTCTAGGGTAGGGCAAACAAAGACCCGATAAGATCATGTTATATTATGGTTAATTTAAGAATTCAGCGAAACTCTATCACATTTGTTCAATTTATGTCGCTCCTATTTCAGATGGCGTATTGGGCTAAGCGGCATCTCAATGCACATGAAATGGCGAGTAAAATGCACTATTGAACTTCTAGGATAAGGCAAACAGAGACCCGATTAGATCATTTTATATTACGGTTAATACAAGAATTCAGCGTAATTCTATCACATTTGTTCAACTACGTCGCTCCTATTTCAGACAGCATACTGGGCTAGGCGGCATCTTAAAGCGCGTGGAATGGCGAGTAAAATGCACTATTAAACTTCTATGATAGGGCTATCAGAGACCCGATTAGATCATTTTATATTTTGGTTAATATAAGAATTCAGCGAAATTCTATCACATTTGTTCAATTTACGTCGCTCCTATTTCAGGTAGCGTATTGGGCTAAGCGGCATCTCAAAGCGCATGAAATGGCGAGTGAAGTGCACTGTTAAACTTCTAGGGTAAGGGAAAGAGAGACCCGATTAGAACATTTTATATTACGGTTAATATAAGAATTAAGCGTAATTCTATCACATTTGTTGAATTTACGTCACTCCTATTTCAGATAGCGTATTGGGCTAAGCGGCATCTCAAAGCGCATGAAATGGCGAATAAAATGCACTATTAAACGTCTAGGCTAGGGCGAACAGAGACCCGATTAGATCATTGTATATTATGGTTAATTTAAGAATTCAGGGAAATCCTATCACGTTTGTTCAATTTACGTCGCTCCTATTTCAGATAGCGTATTGGGATAAGCGGCATCTCAAGGCGCATGAAATGGCGAGTAAAATGCACTACTAAACTTCTAGGGTAGGGCAAAGAGAGACCCGATTAGATCATTTCATATTATGGTTTATTTAAGAATTCAGAAAAATTCTATCACATTTGTTCAATTTAGGTCGCTCCTATTCCAGATAGCTTATTGGGCTAAGCGGCATCTCAAACAGCATTGAATGACGAGTGAAATGCACTATTGAACTTCTAGGATAAGGCAAACAGAGACCCGATCAGATCATTTTATATTACGGTTAATATCAGAACTCAGCGTAATTCTATCACATTTGTTCAATTTACGTCGCTGATATTTCAGATAGCGTATTGGGCTAAGCGCCATCTCAAAGCGCATGAAATGGCGAGTAAAATGCACTATTAAACTTCTAGGGTAGGGCAAACAGAGACCCGATTAGATCATTTTATATTATGGTTAATTTAAGAATTCAGCCAAATTCTATCACATTTGTTCAATTTACGTCGCTCCTATTTCAGATAGCGTACTGCGCTAGGCGGAATCTTAAAGCGCGTGGATTGGCGAGTAAAATGCACTATTAAACTTCTAGGGTAGGGCAATCAGAGACCCGATTAGATGATTTTATATTATAGTTAATTTAAGAATTCAGCAAAATTCTATTACATTTGTTCAATTTACGTCGTTCCTATTTCAGATAGCATACTGGGCTAGGCGGCATCTTAAAGCGCGTGGAATGGCGAGTGAAATGCACTATTAATCTTCTATGATTGGGCAATCAGGGACCCGATTAGATCATTTTATATTTTGGTTAATATAAGAATTCAGCGTAATTCTATCGCATTTGTTCAATTTACGTCGCTCCTATATCAGGTAGCATATTGTGCTAAGCGGCATCTCAAAGCGCATGAAATGGCGAGTAATATGCACTATTAAACTTCTAGGGTAAGGCAAACAGAGACCCGATTAGATCATTTTATATTACGGTTAATATAAGAATTCAGCGAAATTCTATCACATTTGTTCAATTTACGTCGCTCCCATTTCAGATAGTGACTTGTGCTAAGCGTCATCTCAAAGCGCAAGAAATGGCGAGTAAAATGCACTATTAAACTTCTAGGATAAGGCAAACAGAAACCCGATTAGATCATTTTATATTACGGTTAATATAAGAATTCAGCGTAATTCTGTGACATTTGTTCAACTTACGTAGCTCCTATTTCGGATAGCGTGCTGGGCTAGGCGGCAACTTAAAGCGCGTGGAATGGCGAGTAAAATGCACTATTAAACTTCTATGATAGGGCAATCAGAGACCCGATTAGATCATTTTATATTTTGGTTAATATAAGAATTCAGCGAAATTCTATCACATTTGTTCAATTTACGTCGCTCCTATTTCAGATAGCGTATTGGGCTAAGCGGCATCTTAAAGCGCGCGGAATGACGAGTAAAATGCACTATTAAACTTCTAGGGTAGGGCAAACACAGACTCGATTAGATCATTTTATATTATGGTTAATTTATCAATTCAGCGAAATTCTATTACATTTGTTCAATTTACGTCGCTCCTATTTCAGATAGCTTATTGGGCTAAGCGGCATCGCAAAGCGCATGAATTGACGAGTAAAATGCACTATTAAACTTCTAGGATAAGGCAAACAGAGACCCGATTAGATCATTTTATATTACGGTTAATATAAGAATTCAGCGTAATTCTGTGACATTTGTTCAACTTACGTAGCTCCTATTTCAGATAGCGTACTGGGCTAGGCGGCAACTTAAAGCGCGTGGAATGGCGAGTAAAATGCACTATTAAGCTTCTATGATAGGGCAATCAGAAACCCGCTTAGATCATTTTATATTTTGGTTAATATAAGAATTCAGCGAAATTCTATCACATTTGTTCAATTTACGTCGCTCCTATTTCAGATAGCGTATTGGGATAAGCGGCATCTCAACGCGCATGAAATGGCGAGTAAAATGCACTACTAAACTTCTAGGGTAGGGCAATCAGAGACCCGTTTATATCATTTTATATTATGGTTAATTTAAGAATTCAGCAAAATTCTAACACATTTGTTCAATTTACGTCCCTCCTATTTCAGATAGCGTACTCGGATAGGCGGCATCTTAAAGCGCGTGGAGTGGCGAGTAAAATGTACTATTAAACTTCTATGATAGGGCAATCAGAGACCCGGTTAGATCATTTTATATTTTGGTTAATATAAGAATTCAGCGAAATTCTATCACATTTGTTCAATTTACGTCGCTCCTATTTCAGATAGCGTATTGGGCTAAGCGGCCTCTCAAAGCGCAGGAAATGGCGAGTAAAATGAACTATCAAGCTTCTAGGGTTGGGCACATAGAGACCCGATTAGATCATTTTATATTATGGTTAATTTAAGAATTCAGCGAAATCCTATCACATTTGTTCATTTTACGTCGCTCCTATTTCAGATAGCGTATTGGGCTAAGCGGTATCTCAAAGCGCATGAAATGGGGAGTAAAATGCACTATTAAACTTCTAGGGTAGGGCAATCAGAGACCCGATTAGATCATTTCATATTTTGGTTAATATAAGTATTCAGGGAACTTCTATCACATTTGTTCAATTTACGTCGCTCCTATTTCAGACAGCTTATTGGGCTAAGCGGCATCTCAAAGCGCATGAAATGACGAGTAAAATGCACTATTAAACTTCTAGGGTAGGGCAATCAGAGACCCGATTAGATCATTTTATATTATGGTTAATTTAAGAATTCAGCAAAATTCTATCACATTTGTTCAATTTACGTCGTTCGTATTTCAGATAGCGTATTGGGCTAAACGGCATCTCAAAACGCACGAAAGGGCGAGTAAAATGCACTATTAAACTTCTAGGGTAGGGCAATCAGAGACCCGATTAGATCATTTTACATGAAGGTTAAGATAAGAATTCAGCGAAATTCTATCACATTTGTTCAATTTACGTCGCTCCTATTTCAGATAGCGTATTGGGCTAAGCGGCATCTCAAAGCGCACGAAAGGGCGAGTAAAATGCACTATTAAACTTCTAGGGTAGGGCAAACAGAGACCCCATTAGATCATTTTATATTTTGGTTAATATAAGAATTCAGCGAAATTCTATCACATTTTTTCAATTTTCGTCGCTCCTATTTCAGATAGTGTACTGGGCTAGGCGGCATCTTAAAGCGCGTGGAAGGGCGAGTAAAATGCACTACTATACTTCTATGATAGGGCAATCAGAGTCCCGTTTAGATCATTTTATGTATTGTTTAATATAAGATTTCAGGGAAATTCTATCACATTTGTTCAATTTACGTCGCTCCTATTTCAGATAGCGTATTGGGCTAGGCGGCATCTTAAAGCGCGTGGAAGGACGAGTAAAATGCACTACTAAACTTCTATGGTAGGGCATTCAGAGTCCCGTTTAGATCATTTTATGTATTGTTTAATATAAGATTTCAGGGAAATTCTATCACATTTGTTCAATTTACGTCGCTCCTATTTCAGATACCGTATTGGGCTAAGCGGCATCTCAAAGCGTATGAAATGACGAGAGAAATGCACTATTAAACTTCTTGGGTAGGGCGAACAGAGACCGGATTAGGTCATTTCATATTATGGTTAATTACAGAATTCAGCGAAATTCTATCACATTTGTTCAATTTACATCGCTCCTAATTCAAATAGCGTATTGGGCTAAGCGGCATCTCAATGCGCATGAAATGGCGAGTAAAATGCACTATTAAACTTCTAGGATAAGGCAACCGGAGACCCGATTATACCATTTTATATTACGGTTAATATAAGAATTCAGCGTTATTCTATCACATTTGTTCTACTTACGTTGCTCCTATTTCAGATAGCGTACTCTGATAGGCGGCATCCTAAAGCGCGTGGAATGGCGAGTAAAATGCACTATTAAACTTCTAGGGTAGGGCAATCAGACACCCGATTAGATCATTTTATATTTTGGTTAATATAAGAATCCAGCGAAATTCTATCACATTTGTTCAATTTACGTCGCTCCTATTTCAGATAGCGTATTGAGCTAAGCGGCATCTCAAAGCGCAAGAAATGGCGAGTAAAATCCACTATTAAACTTCTAGGATAAGGCAAACAGAGACCCGATTAGATCATTTTATATTACGGTTAATATAAGAATTCAGCGTAATTCTATCACATTTGTTCAATTTACGTCGCTCCTATTTCAGATAGCGTATTGGGCTAGGCGGCATCTTAAAGCGCGTGGAAGGGCGAGTAAAATTCACTACTAAACTTCTATGGTAGGGCAATCAGAGTCCCGTTTAGATCATTTTATGTATTGTTTAATATAAGATTTCAGGGAAATTCTATCACATTTGTTCAATTTACGTCGCTCCTATTTCAGATAGCGTATTGGGCTAAGCGGCATTTCAAAGCGTATGAAATGACGAGAGAAATGAACTATTAAACTTCTTGGGTAGGGCGAACAGAGACCGTATTAGGTCATTTCATATTATGTTTAATTACAGAATTCAGCGAAATTCTATCACATTTGTTCAATTGACATCGCTCCTATTTCAGATAGCGTATTGGGCTAAGCGGCATCTCAAAGCGCATGGAATGACGAGTGAAATGCACTATTAAACTTCTAGGGTAGGGCGAACAGGGACTCGAATAGATCATTTTATATTACGGTTAATATAAGAATTCAGCGTAATTCTATCACATTTGTTCAACTAACGTCGCTACTATTTCAGATAGCGTACTGCGCTAGGTGGCATCTTGAAGCGCGTGGAAGGGCGAGTAAAATGCACTACTAAACTTCTATGATACGGCAATCAGAGTCCCGATTAGATCATTTTATATTTTGTTTACTATAACATTTCAGGGAAATTCTATCACATTTGTTCAATTTACGTCGCTCCTATTTCAGATAGCGTATTGGGCTAAGCGGCATCACAAAGCGCAAGAAATGGCGAGTAAAATGCACTATTAAACTTCTAGGGTAGGGCACATAGAGACCCGATTAGATCATTCTATATTATGGTTAATTTAAGAATTCAGCGAAATCCTATCACACTTGTTCAATTTACGTCGCTCCTATTTCAGATAGCGTATTGGGCTGAGCGGCATCTCAAAGCGCATGAAATGGCGAGTAAAATGCACTATTAAACTTCTAGGATAAGGCAAACAGAGACCCGATTAGATCATTTTATATTACGGTTAATATAACAATGCAGCGTAATTCTGTGACATTTGTTCAACTTACGTAGCTCCTATTTCAGATAGCGTATTGGGCTAAGCGGCATCTCAAAGTGCATGAAATGGCGAGTAAAATGCACTATTAAACTTCTAGGGTAGGGAATCAGAGACCCGATTAGATCATTTTATATTATGGTTAATATAAGTATACAGCGAAATTCTATCACATTTGTTCAATTTGCGTCGTTCCTATTTCAGATAGCGTATTGGGCTAAGCGGCATCTCAAAGCGCATGAAATGACGAATAAAATGCACTATTAAGCTTCTACGCTATGGCGAACAGAGACCCGATTAGATCATTTAACATTATGGTTAATAAAAGAATTCAGCGAAATTCTATCACATTTGTTCAATTTACATCGCTCCTATTTCAGATAGCGTATTGGGCTAAGCGGCATCTCAAAGCGCATGAAATGGCGAGTAAAATGCACTATTAAACTTCTAGGATAAGGCAAACAGAGACCCGATTAGATCATTTTATATTTTGTTTAATATAAGAATTCAGCGAAATTCTATCACATTTGTTCAATTTACGTCGCTCCTATTTCAGATAGCGTATTGGGATAAGCGGCATCTTAAAGCGCGCGGAATGACGAGTAAAATGCACTATTAAACTTCTAGGGTAGGGCAAACAGAGACTCGATTAGATCATTTTATATTATGGTTAATTTATCAATTCAGCGAAATTCTATTACATTTGTTCAATTTACGTCGCTCCTATTTCAGATAGCTTATTGGGCTAAGCGGCATCGCAAAGCGCATGAATTGACGAGTAAAATGCACTATTAAACTTCTAGGATAAGGCAAACAGAGACCCGATTAGATCATTTTATATTACGGTTAATATAAGAATTCAGCGTAATTCTGTGACATTTGTTCAACTTACGTAGCTCCTATTTCAGATAGCGTACTGGGCTAGGCGGCAACTTAAAGCGCGTGGAATGGCGAGTAAAATGCACTATTAAGCTTCTATGATAGGGCAATCAGAGACCCGCTTAGATCATTTTATATTTTGGTTAATATAAGAATTCAGCGAAATTCTATCACATTTGTTCAATTTACGTCGCTCCTATTTCAGATAGCGTATTGGGATAAGCGGCATCTCAAGGCGCATGAAATGGCGAGTAAAATGCACTACTAAACTTCTAGGGTTGGGCAATCAGAGACCCGATTATATCATTTTATATTATGGTTAATTTAAGAATTCAGCGAAATCCTATCACATTTGTTCATTTTACGTCGCTCCTATTTCAGATAGCGTATTGGGCTAAGCGGCATCTCAAAGCGCATGAAATGGGGAGTAAAATGCACTATTAAACTTCTAGGGTAGGGCAATCAGAGACCCGATTAGATCATTTCATATTTTGGTTAATATAAGTATTCAGGGAACTTCTATCACATTTGTTCAATTTACATCGCTCCTATTTCAGACAGCTTATTGGGCTAAGCGGCATCTCAAAGCGCATGAAATGACGAGTAAAATGCACTATTAAACTTCTAGGGTAGGGCAATCAGAGACCCGATTAGATCATTTTATATTATGGTTAATTTAAGAATTCAGCAAAATTCTATCACATTTGTTCAATTTACGTCGTTCGTATTTCAGATAGCGTATTGGGCTAAACGGCATCTCAAAACGCACGAAAGGGCGAGTAAAATGCACTATTAAACTTCTAGGGTAGGGCAATCAGAGACCCGATTAGATCATTTTACATGAAGGTTAAGATAAGAATTCAGCGAAATTCTATCACATTTGTTCAATTTACGTCGCTCCTATTTCAGATAGCGTATTGGGCTAAGCGGCATCTCAAAGCGCACGAAAGGGCGAGTAAAATGCACTATTAAACTTCTAGGGTAGGGCAAACAGAGACCCCATTAGATCATTTTATATTTTGGTTAATATAAGAATTCAGCGAAATTCTATCACATTTTTTCAATTTTCGTCGCTCCTATTTCAGATAGTGTACTGGGCTAGGCGGCATCTTAAAGCGCGTGGAAGGGCGAGTAAAATGCACTACTATACTTCTATGATAGGGCAATCAGAGTCCCGTTTAGATCATTTTATATTTTCTTTAATATAAGATTTCAGGGAAATTCTATCACATTTGTTCAATTTACGTCGCTCCTATTTCAGATAGCGTATTGGGCTAGGCGGCATCTTAAAGCGCGTGGAAGGGCGAGTAAAATTCACAACTAAACTTCTATGGTAGGGCAATCAGAGTCCCGTTTAGATCATTTTATGTATTGTTTAATATAAGATTTCAGGGAAATTCTATCACATTTGTTCAATTTACGTCGCTCCTATTTCAGATAGCGTATTGGGCTAAGCGGCATCTCAAAGCGTATGAAATGACGAGAGAAATGAACTATTAAACTTCTTGGGTAGGGCGAACAGAGACCGTATTAGGTCATTTCATATTATGTTTAATTACAGAATTCAGCGAAATTCTATCACATTTGTTCAATTTACATCGCCCCTAATTCAAATAGCGTATTGGGCTAAGCGGCATCTCAATGCGCATGAAATGGCGAGTAAAATGCACTATTAAACTTCTAGGATAAGGCAAACGGAGATCCGATTAGACCATTTTATATTACGGTTAATATAAGAATTCAGCGTTATTCTATCACATTTGTTCAACTTACGTCGCTCCTATTTCAGATAGCGTACTCTGATAGGCGGCATCCTAAAGCGCGTGGAATGGCGAGTAAAATGCACTATTAAACTTCTAGGGTAAGGCAAACAGAGACCCGATTAGATGATTTTATATTGCGGTTAATATAAGATTTCAGGGAAATTCTATCACATTTGTTCAATTTACGTCGCTCCTATTTCAGATAGCTATTGGGCTAAGCGACATCTCAAAGCACATGAAATGACGAGAGAAATGTACTATTAAACTTCTTGGGTAGGGCGAACAGAGACCCGATTACATCATTTTATATTATGGTTAATTTAAGAATTCAGCAAAATTCTATCACATTTGTTCAATTTACATCGCTCCTATTTCAGATAGCGTATTGGGCTAAGCGGCTTCTCAAAGCACATGGAATGACGAGTAAAATGCACTAATAAACTTCTAGGATAAGGCAAACGGAGATCCGATTAGACCATTTTATATTACGGTTAATATAAGAATTCAGCGTAATTCTAACACATTTGTTCAACTTACGTCGCTCCTATTTCAGATAGCGTACTGGGCTAGGCGGCATCTCAAAGCGCGTGGAATGGCGAGTAAAATGCACTCTTAAACATGTATGATAGGGCAATCAGAGACCCGATTAGATCATTTTATATTTTGGTTAATATAAGAATTCAGCGAAATTCTATCACATTTGTTCAATTTACGTCGCTCCTATTTCAGATAGCGTATTGGGCTAAGCTGCATCTCAAAGCGCAAGAAATGGCTCGTAAAATGCACTATTAAACTTCTAGGGTTGGGCAATCAGAGACCAGATTAGATCGTTTTATATTATGGTTAATTTAAGAATTCAGAAAAATTCTATCACATTTGTTCAATTAACGTCGTTCCTATTTCAGATAGCATACTGGGCTAGGCGGCATCTTAAAGCGCGTGGAATGGCGAGTAAAATGCACTATTAAACTTCTATGATAGGGCAATCAGAGACCCGATTAGATCATTTTATATTTTGGTTAATATAAGGATTCAGCGTAATTCTATCACATTTGTACAATTTACGTCGCTCCTATTTCAGATAGCGTATTGGGCTAAGCGGCATCTCAAAGCGCATGAAATGGCGAGTAAAATGCACTATTAAACTTCTAGGGTAAGGCAAACAGAGACCCGATTAGATCATTTTATATTACTGTTAATATAAGAATTCAGCGTAATTCTATCACATTTGTTCAACATGCGTCGCTCCTATTTCAGATAGTGTACTGGGCTAGGCGGCATCTTAAAGCGCGTGGAAGGGCGAGTAAAATGCACTACTAAACTTCTATGGTAGGGCATTCAGAGTCCCGTTTAGATCATTTTATGTATTGTTTAATATAAGATTTCAGGGAAATTCTATCACATTTGTTCAATTTACGTCGCTCCTATTTCAGATAGCGTATTGGGCTAAGCGGCATCTCAAAGCGTATGAAATGACGAGAGAAATGAACTATTAAACTTCTTGGGTAGGGCGAACAGAGACCGTATTAGGTCAT
Source organism: Macropis europaea (assembly GCA_916610135.2). NCBI lineage: Eukaryota > Metazoa > Arthropoda > Insecta > Hymenoptera > Melittidae > Macropis > Macropis europaea. The sequence goes on along the minus strand of CAKAJE020001755.1, from coordinate 33,748 downwards.
TTCATATTATGTTTAATTACAGAATTCAGCGAAATTCTATCACATTTGTTCAATTTACATCGCCCCTAATTCAAATAGCGTATTGGGCTATGCGGCATCTCAATGCGCATGAAATGGCGAGTAAAATGCACTATTAAACTTCTAGGATAAGGCAAACAGAGACCCGATTAGATCATTTTATATTACGGTTAATATAAGAATGCAGCGTAATTCTATCACATTTGTTCAACTTGCGTCGCTCCTATTTAAGATAGCGTATCGGGCTAAGCGGCATCTCAAAGCGCATGAAATGGCGAGTAAAATGCACTATTAAACTTCTACGGTAGGGCAAACAGAGACCCGATTACATCATTTTATATTATGGTTAATATAAGAATTCAGCGAAATCCTATCACATTTCTTCAATTTACGTCGTTCCTATTTCAGGTAGCGTATTGGGCTAAGCGGCATCTCAAAGCGCATGAAATGGCGAGGGAAGTGCACTGTTAAACTTCTGGGGTAAGGGAAAGAGAGACCCGATTAGAACATTTTATATTACGGTTAATATAAGAATTAAGCGTAATTCTATCACATTTGTTGAATTTACGTCACTCCTATTTCAGATAGCGTATTGGGCTAAGCGGCTTCTCAAAGCGCATGAAATGGCGAATAAAATGCACTATTAATCTTCTCGGCTAGGGCGAACAGAAACCCGATCAGATCATTTTATATTATGGTTAATTTAAGAATTCAGGGAAATTCTATCACATTTGTTCAATTTACGTCGCTCCTATTTCAGATAGCGTACTGGGCTAGGCGGCATCTTAAAGCGCGTGGAATGGCGAGTGAAATTCACTATTTAACTTCGATGATAGGGCAATCAGGGACCCGATTAGATCATTTTATATTTGGGTTAATATAATAATTCAGGGAAATTCTATCACATTTGTTCAATTTACGTCGCTCCTATTTCAGACAGCGTATTGGGCTAAGCGGCATCTCAATGCGCATGAAATGGCGAGTAAAATGCACTATTAAACTTCTAGGGTAGGACAAACAGAGACCCGATTAGATCATTTTATATTTTGGTTAATATAAGAATTCAGCGAAATCCTATCACATTTCTTCAATTTACGTCGTTCCTATTTCAGATAGCGTACTGGGCTATGCGGCATCTCAAAGCGCATGAAATGGCGAGTGAAATGCACTATTCAACTTCTAGGGTAGGGCGAACAGAGACCCGATTAGATCATTTTACATTAAGGTTAATATAAGAATTCAGGGAAATTCTATCACATTTGTTCAATTTACGTCGCTCCTATTTCAGATAGCTTATTGGGCTACGCGGCATCTTAAAGCGCGTGGAAGGGCGAGTAAAATGCACTATTAAACTTCTATGGTAGGGCAAACAGAGACCCGATTAGATACTTTTATATTATAGTTAATTTGAGAATTCAGCGAAATTCTACCACATTTGTACTATTTACGTCGCTCCTATTTCAGATAGCGTATTGGGCTAAGCGGCATCTCAAAGCGCATGAAATGGCGAGTAAAATGCACTATTAATCTTCTAGGGTAAGGCAAACAGAGACCCGATTGGATCATTTTATATTACGGTTAATATAAGAATGCAGCGTAATTCTATCACATTTGTTCAACTTTCGTCGCTCCTATTTAAGATAGCGTATCGGGCTAAGCGACATCTCAAAGCGCATGAAATGGCGAGTAAAATGCACTATTAAACTTCTACGGTAGGGCAAACAGAGACCCGATTAGATCATTTTATATTATGGTTAATTTAAGAATTCAGCAAAATTCTGTCACATTTGTTCAATTTACGTCGCTCCTATTCCAGATAGGGTACTGGGCTAGGCGGCATCTTAATGCGCGTGGAATGGCGAGTGAAATTCACTATTTAACATCGATGATAGGGCAATCAGAGACCCGATTAGATCATTTTATACTTGGGTTAATATAAGAATTCAGCGAAATTCTATCACATTTGTTCAATTTACGTCGCTCACGTTGCAGATAGCGTATTGGGCTAAGCGGCATCTCAAAGCGCATGAAATGGCGAGTAAAATGCACTATGAAACTTCTAGTGTAGGGCAAACAGAGACCCGATTAGATCATTTTATATTACCGTTAATTTAAGGATTCAGCAAAATTCTATCACATTTGTTCAATTTACGTCGCTCCTATTTTAGATAGCGTACTGGGCTAGGCGGTAACTTAAAGCGCGTGGAATGGCGAGTAAAATGCACTATTAAACCTCTAGGCTAGGGCGAACAGAGACCCGATTAGATCATTTTACATTATGGTTCATAAAAGAATTCAGCGAAATTCTATCACATTTGTTCAACTTACGTCGCTCCTATTTCAGATAGCGTATTGGGCTATGCGGCATCTCAATGCACATGCAATGGCGAGTAAAATGCACTATTAAACTTCTAGGGTAGGGCAAACAGAGACCCGATTAGATCATTTTATATTACGGTTAATATAAGATTTCAGGGAAATTCTATCACATTTGTTCAATTTACGTCGCTCCTATTTCAGATGGCGTATTGGGCTAAGCGGCATCTCGAAGCGCATGAAATGGCGAGTATAATGCACTATTAAACTTCTAGGATAAGGCAAACAGAGACCCGATTAGAACATTTTATATTACGGTTAATATAAGAATGCAGCGTAATTCTATCACATTTGTTCAACTTGCGTCGCTCCTATTTAAGATAGCGTATCGGGCTAAGCGGCATCTCAAAGCGCATGAAATGGCGAGTAAAATGCACTATTAAACTTCTACGGTAGGGCAAACAGAGACCCGATTAGATCATTTTATATTATGGTTAATTTAAGAATTCAGCAAAATTCTATCACATTTGTTCAATTTACGTCGCTCCTATTTCAGATAGCATACTGGGCTAGGCGGCATCTTAGAGCGCGTGGAATGGCGAGTGAAATTCACTATTTAACCTCGATGATAGGGCAATCAGAGACCCGATTAGATCATTTTATATTTGGGTTAATATAAGAATTCAGCGAAATTCTATCACATTTGTTCAATTTACGTCGCTCCTATTTCAGGTAGCGTATTGGGCTAAGCGGCATCTCAAAGCGCATGAAATGGCGAGGGAAGTGCACTGTTAAACTTCTAGGGTAAGGGAAAGAGAGACCCGATTAGAACATTTTATATTACGGTTAATATAAGAATTAAGCGTAATTCTATCACATTTGTTGAATTTACGTCACTCCTATTTCAGATAGCGTATTGGGCTAAGCGGCATCTCAAAGCGCATGAAATGGCGAATAAAATGCACTATTAATCTTCTCGGCTAGGGCGAACAGAAACCCGATTAGATCATTTTATATTATGGTTAATTTAAGAATTCAGGGAAATTCTATCACATTTGTTCAATTTACGTCGCTCCTATTTCAGATAGCGTACTGGGCTAGGCGGCATCTTAAAGCGCGTGGAATGGCGAGTGAAATTCACTATTTAACTTCGATGATAGGGCAATCAGGGACCCGATTAGATCATTTTATATTTGGGTTAATATAATAATTCAGGGAAATTCTATCACATTTGTTCAATTTACGTCGCTCCTATTTCAGATAGCGTATTGGGCTAGGCGGCAACTTAAAGCGCGTGGAATGGCGAGTAAAATGCAGTACTAAACTTCTATGATAGGGCAATCGGAGTCCCGATTAGATCATTTTATATATTGTTTAATATAAGATTTCAGGGAAATTCTATCACATTTGTTCAATTTACGTCGCTCCTATTTCAGATAGCGTACTGGGCTAGGCGGCATCTTAAAACGCATGAAATGTCGAATACAATGCACTATTAAACTTCTAGACTAGGGCAAACAGAGACCCGATTAGATCATTTTACATTAAGGTTAATATAAGAATTCAGGGAAATTCTATCACATTTGTTCAATTTACGTCGCTCCTATTTCAGATAGCTTATTGGGCTAAGCGGCATCTCAAAGCGCATTAAATGGCGAGCAAAATGCACTATCAAACATCTAGGGTATTGCAAACAGAGACCCGATTAGATCATTTTATATTATGGTTAATTTAAGAATTCAACGAAATTCTATCACACTTGTTCAATTTACGTCGCTCGTATTTCAGATAGCGTATTGGGCTGAGAGGCATCTCAAAGCGCATGAAATGTCGAGTAAAATGCACTATTAAACTTCTAGGGTAGGGCGAACAGAGAACCGATTAGATCATTTTACATTATGGTTAATATAAGAATTCAGGGAAATTCTATCACGTTTGTTCAATTTACGTCGCTACTATTTCAGATAGCGTATTGGGCTACGCGGCATCTCAAAGCGGATGAAATGGCGAGTAAAATGCACTACTAAACTTCTAGGGTAAGGCAAACAGAGACCCGATTAGATCATATTACATTAAGGTTAATATAAGAATTCAGGGAAATTCTATCACATTTGTTCAATTTACGTCGCTCCTATTTCAGATAGCGTATTGGGCTAAGCGGCATCTCAAAGCGCATGAAATGGCGAGAAAAATCCACTATTAAACTTCTAGGGTATGGCAAACAGAGACCCGATTTGATCATTTTATATTATGGTTAATTTAAGAATTCAACGATATTCTATCACACTTGTTCAATTTACGTCGTTCCTATTTCAGATAGCGTACTGGGCTAGGCGGCATCTTAAAGCGCGTGGAATGGCGAGTAAAATACCCTATGAAACTTCTATGATAGGGCAATAAGAGACCCGATTCGATCATTTTATATTTTGGTTAATATAAGGATTCAGCGAAATTCTATCACATTTGTTCAATTTACGTCGCTCCTATTTCAGATAGCGTACTGGGCTAGGCGTCATCTTAAAGCGCGTGGAATGGCGAGTAAAATGCACTATTAAACTTCTAGGGTAGGGCGAACAGAGACTCGATTAGATCAGTTTACATTAATGTTAATATGAGAATTCAGCGAAGTTCTATCACATTTGTTCAATTTACGTCGCTCCTATTTCAGATAGCTTATTGGGCTAAGCGGCATCTCAAAGCGCATGAAATGTCGAGTGAAATGCACTGTTAAACTTCTAGGGTAGGGCAAACAGAGACCCGATTAGATCATTTCATATTATGGTTTATTTAAGAATTCTGAAAAATTCTATCACACTTGTTCAATTTACGTCGTTCCTATTTCAGATAGCGTACTGGGCTACGCGGCATCTCAAAGCGCATGAAATGGCGAGTAAAATCCACTATTAAACTTCTAGGATAAGGCAAACAGAGACCCGATTAGATCATTTTATATTACGGTTAATATAAGAATTCAGCGTAATTCTATCACATTTGTTCAATTTACGTCGCTCCTATTTCAGATAGCGTATTGGGCTAGGCGGCATCTTAAAGCGCGTGGAAGGGCGAGTAAAATTCACTACTAAACTTCTATGGTAGGGCAATCAGAGTCCCGTTTAGATCATTTTATGTATTGTTTAATATAAGATTTCAGGGAAATTCTATCACATTTGTTCAATTTACGTCGCTCCTATTTCAGATAGCGTATTGGGCTAAGCGGCATTTCAAAGCGTATGAAATGACGAGAGAAATGAACTATTAAACTTCTTGGGTAGGGCGAACAGAGACCGTATTAGGTCATTTCATATTATGTTTAATTACAGAATTCAGCGAAATTCTATCACATTTGTTCAATTTACATCGCTCCTATTTCAGATAGCGTATTGGGCTAAGCGGCATCTCAAAGCGCATGGAATGACGAGTGAAATGCACTATTAAACTTCTAGGGTAGGGCGAACAGGGACTCGAATAGATCATTTTATATTACGGTTAATATAAGAATTCAGCGTAATTCTATCACATTTGTTCAACTAACGTCGCTACTATTTCAGATAGCGTACTGCGCTAGGTGGCATCTTGAAGCGCGTGGAAGGGCGAGTAAAATGCACTACTAAACTTCTATGATACGGCAATCAGAGTCCCGATTAGATCATTTTATATTTTGTTTACTATAACATTTCAGGGAAATTCTATCACATTTGTTCAATTTACGTCGCTCCTATTTCAGATAGCGTATTGGGCTAAGCGGCATCACAAAGCGCAAGAAATGGCGAGTAAAATGCACTATTAAACTTCTAGGGTAGGGCACATAGAGACCCGATTAGATCATTCTATATTATGGTTAATTTAAGAATTCAGCGAAATTCTATCACATTTGTTCAATTTACATCGCTCCTATTTCAGATAGCGTATTGGGCTAAGCGGCATCTCAAAGCGCATGAAATGGCGAGTAAAATGCACTATTAAACTTCTAGGATAAGGCAAACAGAGACCCGATTAGATCATTTTATATTTTGTTTAATATAAGAATTCAGCGAAATTCTATCACATTTGTTCAATTTACGTCGCTCCTATTTCAGATAGCGTATTGGGCTAAGCGGCATCTTGAAGCGCGTGGAAGAGCGAGTAAAATGCACTACTAAACTTCTATGATAGGGCAATCAGAGACCCGATTAGATCATTTTATATTTTGGTTAATATAAGAATTCAGCGAAATTCTATGACATTTGTTTAATTTACGTCACTCCTATTTCAGATAGCGTATTGGGCTAAGCGGCATCTCAAAGCGCATGAAGTGGCGAATAAAATTCACTATTAAACTTCTAGGCTAGGGCGAACAGAGACCCGATCAGATCATTTTACATTATGGTTAATAAAAGAATTCAGCGAAATTCTATTACATTTGTTCAACTTACGTCGCTCCTATTTCAGATAGCGTATTGGGCTAAGCGGCATCTCAAAGCGCATGAAATGGCGAGTGAAATGCACCATTAGACTTCTATGGTAAGGCGACCAGAGACCCGATTAGATCATTTTACATTAATGTTAATATAAGAATTCACGGAAATTCTATTACATTTGTTCAATTTACGTCGCTCCTATTTCAGATAGCGTATTGGGCTATACGGCATCTCAAAGCGCATGAAATGGCGAATGAAATGCACTATTAAAATTCTAGGGTAAGGCAAACAGGGACCCGGTTAGATCATTTTATATTACGGTTAATATAAGAATTCAGCGTAATTCTATCACATTTGTTAAACTTACGTCGCTCGTATTTCAGATAGCGTACTGGGCTAGGCGGCATCTTAAAGCGCGTGGAAGGGCGAGTAAAATGCACTATTAAACGTCTAGGCTAGGGCGAACAGAGACCCGATTAGATCATTGTATATTATGGTTAATTTAAGAATTCAACGAAATTCTATCACATTTGTTCGATTTACGTCGCTCCTATTTCAGATAGCGTATTGGGCTAAGCGGCATCTCAAAGCGGATGAAATGGCGAGTAAAATGCACTATTAAACTTCTAGGGTAAGGCAAACAGAGACCCGATTAGACAATATTACATTATGGTTAATAAAAGAATTAAGAGTAATTCTATCACATTTGTTCAATTTACGTCACTCCTATTTCAGATAGCCTACTGGGCTAGCCGGCATCTTAAAGCGCGTGGAATAGCGAGTAAAATGCACTATTAGCCTTCTATGATAGGGCAATCAGAGACCCGATTAGATCATTTTATATTTTGGTTACTATAAGAATTCAGCGAAATCCTATCACGTTTGCTCAATTTACGTCGCTCCAATTCCAGATAGCGTATTAGGCTAAGCGGCATCTCAAAGCGCATGAAATGGCGAATAAAATGCACTATTAAACTTCTCGGCTAGGGCGAACAGAGACCCGATTAGATCATTTTATATTATGGTTAATTTAAGAATTCAGCAAAATTCTATCACATTTGTTCAATTTACGTCGTTCCAATTTCAGATAGCGTACTGGGCTAGGCGGCATCTCAAAGCGCATGAAATGGCGAGTAAAATGCACTATTAAACTTCTAGGGTAAGGCAAACAGAGACCCGATAGGATCATATTACATTATGGTTAATAAAAGAATTAAGAGTAATTCTATCACACTTGTTCAATTTACGTCACTCCTATTTCAGATAGCCTACTGGGCTAGCCGGCATCTTAAAGCGCGTGGAATAGCGAGTAAAATGCACTATTAGCCTTCTATGATAGGGCAATCAGAGACCCGATTAGATCATTTTATATTTTGGTTAATATAAGAATTCAGCGAAATCCTATCACATTTGTTCAATTTACGTCGTTCCTATTTCAGATAGCGTTCTGGGCTATGCGGCATCTCAAAGCGCATGAAATGGCGAGTGAAATGCACTATTCAACTTCTAGGGCAGGGCGAACAGAGACCCGATTAGATCATTTTACATTAAGGTTAATATAAGAATTCAGGGAAATTCTATCACATTTATTCAATTTACGTCGCTCCTATTTCAGATAGCTTATTGGGCTACGCGGCATCTCAAAGCGCATGAAATGGCGAGTACAATGCACTATTAAACTTCTACGGTAAGGCAAACAGAGACCCGATTAGATCATTTTATATTACGGTTAATCTAAGAATTCAGCGTAATTGTATCACATTTGTTCAACTTACGTCGCTCCTATTTCAGATAGCGTCCTGGGCTAGACGGCATCTTAAAGCGCGTGGAAGGGCGAGTAAAATGCACTACTAAACTTCTATGATAGGGCAATCAGAGACCCGATTAGATCATTTTATATTTTGTTCAATATAAGATTTCGGGGAAATTCTATCACATTTGTTCAATTTACGTCGCTCCTATTTCAGATAGCGTATTGGGCTAGACGGTATCTCAAAGCGCCTGGAAGGGCGAGTAAAATGCACTACTAAACTTCTATGATAGGGCAACCAGAGCCCCAATTAGATCATTTTATATTTTGTTCAATATAAGATTTCAGGGAAATTCTATCACATTTGTTCAATTTACGTCGCTCCTATTTCAGATAGCGTATTGGGCTAAGCGGCATCTCAAAGCGCATGAAATGGTGAATAAAATGCACCATTAAACTTCTAGGCTAGGGCGAACGGAGACCCGATTAGATCATTTTACGTTATGGTTAATAAAAGAATTCAGCGAAATTCTATCACATTTGTTCAATTTAGATCACTCCTATTTCAGATAACGTATTGGGCTAAGCTGACTCTCACAGCGCATGAAATGACGAGTAAAATGCACTATTAAACTTCTATGGTAGGGCAAACAGAGACCCGATTAGATACTTTTATATTATAGTTAATTTGAGAATTCAGCGAAATTCTACCACATTTGTTCTATTTACATCGCTCGTATTTCAGATAGCGTATTGGGCTAAGCGGCATCTCAAAGCGCATGAAATGGCGAGTAAAATGCACTATTAATCTTCTAGGGTAAGGCAAACAGAGACCCGATTGGATCATTTTATATTACAGTTAATATAAGAATGCAGCGTAATTCTATCACATTTGTTCAACTTACGTCGCTAATATTTAAGATAGCGTATCGGGCTAAGCGGCATCTCAAAGCGCATGAAATGGCGAGTAAAATGCACTATTAAACTTCTAGGATAAGCCAAACAGAAACCCGATTAGATCATTTTATATTACGGTTAATATAAGATTTCAGGGAAATTCTATCACATTTGTTATAATTTACGTCGCTCCTATTTCAGATAGCTTATTGGGCTAAGCGGCATCTCAAAGCGCATGAAATGACGAGTGAAATGCACTACTAAACTTCTAGGATAGGGCAAACAGAGACCCGATCAGATAATTTTATATTACGGTTAATATAAGAATGCAGCGTCATTCTATCACATTTGTTCAATTTACGTCGCTGATATTTGAGATAGCGTATTGGGCTGAGCGGCATCTCAAAGCGCAAGAAATGGCGAGTAAAATGCACTATTAAACTTCTAGGGTAGGGCAAACAAAGACCCGATAAGATCATTTTATATTATGGTTAATTTAAGAATTCAGCGAAACTCTATCACATTTGTTCAATTTATGTCGCTCCTATTTCAGATGGCGTATTTGGCTAAGCGGCATCTCAATGCGCATGAAATGGCGAGTAAAATGCACTATTAAACTTCTAGGATAAGGCAAACAGAGACCCGATTAGATCATTTTATATTACGGTTAATACAAGAAATCAGCGTAATTCTATCACATTTGTTCAACTACGTCGCTCCTATTTCAGACAGCATACTGGGCTAGGCGGCATCTTAAAGCGCGTGGAATGGCGAGTAAAATGCACTATTAAACTTCTATGATAGGGCTATCAGAGACCCGATTAGATCATTTTATATTTTGGGTAATATATGAATTCAGCGAAATTCTATCACATTTGTTCAATTTACGTCGCTCCTATTTCAGGTAGCGTATTGGGCTAAGCGGCATCTCAAAGCGCATGAAATGGCGAGTGAAGTGCACTGTTAAACTTCTAGGGTAAGGGAAAGAGAGACCCGATTAGAACATTTTATATTACGGTTAATATAAGAATTAAGCGTAATTCTATCACATTTGTTGAATTTACGTCACTCCTATTTCAGATAGCGTATTGGGCTAAGCGGCATCTCAAAGCGCATGAAATGGCGAATAAAATGCACTATTAAACGTCTAGGCTAGGGCGAACAGAGACCCGATTAGATCATTGTATATTATGGTTAATTTAAGAATTCAGGGAAATTCTATCAAATTTGTTCAATTTACGTCGCTCCTATTTCAGATAGCGTACTGGGCTAAGCGGCATCTCAATGCGAATGAAATGGCGAGTAAAATGCACTATTAAACTTCTAGACTAGGGCAAACAGAGACCCGATTAGATCATTTTATATTATGGTTAATTTAAGAATTCAGCAAAATTCTATCACATTTGTTCAATTTACGTCGCTCCTATTTCAGATAGCGTACTGGGCTAGGCGGCAACTTAAAGCGCGTGGAATGTCGAGTAAAATGCACTATTAAACTTCTATGATAGGGCAATCAGTGACCCGATTAGATCATTTTATATTATAGTTAATTTATGAATTCAGCGAAATCCTATCACGTTTGTTCAATTTACGTCGCTCCTATTTTAGATAGCGTACTGGGCTAGGCGGCATCTTAAAGCGCGTGGAAGGGCGAGTAAAATGCACTATTAAACTTCTATGGTAGGGCAAACAAAGACCCGATAAGATCATTTTATATTATGGTTAATGTAAGAATTCAGCGAAACTCTATCACATTTGTTCAATTTATGTCGCTCCTATTTCAGATGGCGTATTGGGCTAAGCGGCATCTCAATGCGCATGAAATGGCGAGTAAAATGCACTATTAAACTTCTAGGATAAGGCAAACAGAGACCCGATTAGATCATTTTATATTACGGTTAATACAAGAATTCAGCGTAATTCTATCACATTTGTTCAACTACGTCGCTCCTATTTCAGACAGCGTACTGGGCTAGGCGGCATCTTAAAGCGCGTGGAATGGCGAGTAAAATGCACTATTAAACTTCTATGATAGGGCTATCAGAGACCCGATTAGATCATTTTATATTTTGGTTAATATAAGAATTCAGCGAAATTCTATCACATTTGTTCAATTTACGTCGCTCCTATTTCAGGTAGCGTATTGGGCTAAGCGGCATCTCAAAGCGCATGAAATGGCGAGTGAAGTGCACTGTTAAACTTCTAGGGTAAGGGAAAGAGAGACCCGATTAGAACATTTTATATTATGGTTAATATAAGAATTAAGCGTAATTCTATCACATTTGTTGAATTTACGTCACTCCTATTTCAGATAGCGTATTGGGCTAAGCGGCATCTCAAAGCGCATGAAATGGCGAATAAAATGCACTATTAAACGTCTAGGCTAGGGCGAACAGAGACCCGATTAGATCATTGTATATTATGGTTAATTTAAGAATTCAGGGAAATTCTATCAAATTTGTTCAATTTACGTCGCTCCTATTTCAGATAGCGTATTGGGCTAAGCGGCATCTCAATGCGAATGAAATGGCGAGTAAAATGCACTATTAAACTTCTAGACTAGGGCAAACAGAGGCCCGATTAGATCATTTTATATTATGGTTAATTTAAGAATTCAGCAAAATTCTATCACATTTGTTCAATTTACGTCGCTCCTATTTCAGATAGCGTACTGGGCTAGGCGGCAACTTAAAGCGCGTGGAATGTCGAGTAAAATGCACTATTAAACTTCTATGATAGGGCGATCAGTGACCCGATTAGATCATTTTATATTATAGTTAATTTAAGAATTCAGCGAAATCCTATCACGTTTGTTCAATTTACGTCGCTCCTATTTTAGATAGCGTACTGGGCTAGGCGGCATCTTAAAGCGCGTGGAAGGGCGAGTAAAATGCACTATTAAAGTTCTATGATAGGGCGAACAGAGACCCGATTAGATCATTTTATATTATGGTTAATTTAAGAATTCAGCGAAATTCTATCACATTCGTTCAATTTACGTCGCTTCTATTTCAGATAGCGTATTGGGCAAAGCGGCATCTCAAAGCCCATGAAATGACGAGTAAAATGCACTGTTACACTTCTATGATAGGGCAATCAGAGACCCGATTAGATCATTTTATATTTTGGTTAATATAAGAATTCAGCGAAATTCTATCACATTTGTTCAATTTACGTCGCTCCTATTTCAGATAGCTTATTGGGCTAAGCGGCATCTCAAAGCGCATGAAATGTCGAGTGAAATGCACTGTTAAACTTCTAGGGTAGGGCGAACAGAGACTCGATTAGATCATTTTATATTATGGTTAATTTAAGAATTCAGCGAAATTCTATCACATTTGTTCAATTTACATCGCTCCCATTTCAGATAGCGTATTGGGCTACGCGGCATCTTAAAGCGCGTGGATTGGCGAGTAAAATGCTCTACTAAACTTCTATGGTAGGGCAATCAGAGACCCGATTAGATCATTTTATATTTTGGTTAATATAAGGATTCAGCGAAATTCTACCACTTTTGTTCAACTTACGTCGCTCCTATTTCAGATAGCGTACTGGGCTATGCGGCATGTCAATGCGCATGAAATGGCGAGCAAAATCCACTATTAAACTTCTAGGGTATGGCAAACAGAGACCCGATTAGATCATATTACATTATGGTTAATAAAAGAATTAAGAGTAATTCTATCACATTTGTTCAATTTACGTCACTCCTATTTCAGATAGCCTACTGGGCTAGCCGGCACCTTAAAGCGCGTGGAATAGCGAGTAAAATGCACTATTAGCCTTCTATGGTAGGGCAATCAGAGACCCGATTAGATCATTTTATATTTTGGTTAATATAAGAATTCAGCGAAATCCTATCACGTTTGTTCAATTTACGTCGCTCCTATTCCAGATAGCGTATTGGGCTTAGCGGCAACTTAAAGCGCGTGGAATGGCGAGTAAAATGCACTATTAAGCTTCTATGATAGGGCAATCAGAGACCCGCTTAGATCATTTTATATTTTGGTTAATATAAGAATTCAGCGAAATCCTATCACGTTTGTTCAATTTACGTCGCTCCAATTCCAGATAGCGTATTGGGCTAAGCGGCATCTCAAAGCGCATGAAATGGCGAATGAAATCCACTATTAAACTTCTAGGGTATGGCAAACAGAGACCCGATTAGATCATTTTATATCATGGTTAATTTAAGAATTCAGCAAAATTCTATCACATTTGTTCAATTTACGTCATTCCTATTTCAGATAGCGTACTGGGCTAGGCGGCATCTTAAAGCGCGTGGAATGGCGAGTAAAATGCAGTACTAAACTTCTATGATAGGGCAATCGGAGTCCCGATTAGATCATTTTATATTTTGTTTAATATAAGGTTTCAGGGAAATTCTATCACATTTGTTCAATTTACGTCGCTCCTATTTCAGATAGCGTATTGGGCTAAGCGGCATCTCAAAGCGCATTAAATGGCGAGCAAAATGCACCATCAAACATCTAGGGTATTGCAAACAGAGACCCGATTAGATCATTTTATATTATGGTTAACTTAAGAATTCAACGAAATTCTATCACACTTGTTCAATTTACGTCGCTCCTATTTCAGATAGCGTATTGGGCTAAGAGGCATCTCAAAGCGCATGAAATGTCGAGTAAAATGCACTATTAAACTTCTAGGGTAGGGCGAACAGAGAACCGATTAGATCATTTTACATTAAGGTTAATATAAGAATTCAGGGAAATTCTATCACGTTTGTTGAATATACGTCGCTACTATTTCAGATAGCGTATTGGGCTAAGCGGCATCTCAAAGCGCATGAAATGACGAGTGAAAGGCACTATTAAACTTCTAGGGTAGGGCGAACAGAGAACCGATTAGATCATTTTACATTAAGGTTAATATAAGAATTCAGGGAAATCCTATCACGTTTGTTCAATTTACGTCGCTCCTATTTCAGATAGCGTATTGAGCTAAGCGGCATCTCAAAGCGCATGAAATGGCGAGCAAAATGCACTGTTAAACTTCTAGGGTAGGGCAGACAGAGACCCGATTAGATCATTTCATATTATGGTTTATTTAAGAATTCAGAAAAATTCTATCACATTTGTTATAATTTACGTCGCTCCTATTTCAGATAGCTTATTGGGCTAAGCGGCATCTCAAAGCGCATGAAATGACGAGTGAAATGAACTACTAAACTTCTAGGATAGGGCAAACAGAGACCCGATCAGATCATTTTATATTACGGTTAATATAAGAATTCAGCATAATTCTATCACATTTGTTCAATTTACGTCGCTGATATTTCAGATAGCGTATTGGGCTAAGCGGCATCTCAAAGCGCAAGAAATGGCTAGTAAAATGCACTATTAAACTTCTAGGGTAGGGCAAACAGAGATCCGATAAGATCATTTTATATTATGGTTAATTTAAGAATTCAGCGAAACTCTATCACATTTGTTCAATTTATGTCGCTCCTATTTCAGATGGCGTATTGGGCTAAGCGGCATCTCAATGCGCATGAAATGGCGAGTAAAATGCACTATTAAACTTCTAGGATAAGGCAAACAGAGACCCGATTAGATCATTTTATATTACGGTTAATACAAGAATTCAGCGTAATTCTATCACATTTGTTCAACTACGTCGCTCCTATTTCAGACAGCATACTGGGCTAGGCGGCATCTTAAAGCGCGTGGAATGGCGAGTAAAATGCACTACTAAACTTCTATGATAGGGCAATCAGAGAGCCGATTAGATCATTTTATATTTTGGTTTATATAAGAATTCAGCGTAATTCTATCACATTTGTTCAATTTACGTCGCTCCTATTTCAGATAGCTTATTGGGCTATGCGGCATGTCAATGCGCATGAAATGGCGAGCAAAATCCACTATTAAACTTCTAGGGTATGGCAAACAGAGACCCGATTAGATCATATTACATTATGGTTAATAAAAGAATTAAGAGTAATTCTATCACATTTGTTCAATTTACGTCACTCCTATTTCAGATAGCCTCCTGGGCTAGCCGGCACCTTAAAGCGCGTGGAATAGCGAGTAAAATGCACTATTAGCCTTCTATGGTAGGGCAATCAGAGACCCGATTAGATCATTTTATATTTTGGTTAATATAAGAATTCAGCGAAATCCTATCACGTTTGTTCAATTTACGTCGCTCCTATTCCAGATAGCGTATTGGGCTTAGCGGCATCTTAAAGCGCGTGGAATGGCGAGTAAAATGCTCTACTACACTTCTATGGTAGGGCAATCAGAGACCCGATTAGATCATTTTATATTTTGTTTAATATAAGATTTCAGGGAAATTGTATCACATTTGATCAATTTACGTCGCTCCTATTTCAGATAGCGTATTCGGCTAAGCGGCATCTCAAAGCGCATGAAATGGCGAATAAAATGCACTATTAAACGTCTAGGCTAGGGCGAACAGAGACCCGATTAGATCATTTTACATTAAGGTTAATATAAGAATTCACGGAAATTCTATTACATTTGTTCAATTTACGTCACTCCTATTTCAGATAGCCTACTGGGCTAGCCGGCATCTTAAAGCGCGTGGAATAGCGAGTAAAATGCACTATTAGCCTTCTATGATAGGGCAATCAGAGACCCGATTAGATCATTTTATATTTTGGTTAATATAAGAATTCAGCGAAATCCTATCACGTTTGTTCAATTTACGTCGCTCCAATTCCAGATAGCGTATTGGGCTAAGCGGCATCTCAAAGCGCATGAAATGGCGAATAAAATCCACTATTAAACATCTAGGGTATGGCAAACAGAGACCCGATTAGATCATTTTATATCATGGTTAATTTAAGAATTCGGCAAAATTCTATCACATTTGTTCAATTTACGTCATTCCTATTTCAGATAGCGTACTGGGCTAGGCGGCATCTTAAAGCGCGTGGAATGGCGAGTAAAATGCAGTACTAAACTTCTATGATAGGGCAATCGGAGTCCCGATTAGATCATTTTATATTTTGTTTAATATAAGGTTTCAGGGAAATTCTATCACATTTGTTCAATTTACGTCGCTCCTATTTCAGGTAGCGTATTGGGCTAAGCGGCATCTCAAAGCGCATTAAATGGCGAGCAAAATGCACTATCAAACATCTAGGGTATTGCAAACAGAGACCCGATTAGATCATTTTATATTATGGTTAACTTAAGAATTCAACGAAATTCTATCACACTTGTTCAATTTACGTCGCTCCTATTTCAGATAGCGTATTGGGCTAAGAGGCATCTCAAAGCGCATGAAATGTCGAGTAAAATGCACTATTAAACTTCTAGGGTAGGGCGAACAGAGAACCGATTAGATCATTTTACATTAAGGTTAATATAAGAATTCAGGGAAATTCTATCACGTTTGTTCAATATACGTCGCTACTATTTCAGATAGCGTATTGGGTTAAGCGGCATCTCAAAGCGCATGAATTGACGAGTGAAAGGCACTATTAAACTTCTAGGGTAGGGCGAACAGAGAACCGATTAGATCATTTTACATTAAGGTTAATATAAGAATTCAGGGAAATCCTATCACGTTTGTTCAATTTACGTCGCTCCTATTTCAGATAGCGTATTGAGCTAAGCGGCATCTCAAAGCGCATGAAATGGCGAGCAAAATGCACTGTTAAACTTCTAGGGTAGGGCAAACAGAGACCCGATTAGATCATTTCATATTATGGTTTATTTAAGAATTCAGAAAAATTCTATCACATTTGTTATAATTTACGTCGCTCCTATTTCAGATAGCTTATTGGGCTAAGCGGCATCTCAAAGCGCATGAAATGACGAGTGAAATGAACTACTAAACTTCTAGGATAGGGCAAACAGAGACTCGATCAGATCATTTTATATTACGGTTAATATAAGAATTCAGCATAATTCTATCACATTTGTTCAATTTACGTCGCTGATATTTCAGATAGCGTATTGGGCTAAGCGGCATCTCAAAGCGCAAGAAATGGCTAGTAAAATGCACTATTAAACTTCTAGGGTAGGGCAAACAGAGATCCGATAAGATCATTTTATATTATGGTTAATTTAAGAATTCAGCGAAACTCTATCACATTTGTTCAATTTATGTCGCTCCTATTTCAGATGGCGTATTGGGCTAAGCGGCATCTCAATGCGCATGAAATGGCGAGTAAAATGCACTATTAAACTTCTAGGATAAGGCAAACAGAGACCCGATTAGATCATTTTATATTACGGTTAATACAAGAATTCAGCGTAATTCTATCACATTTGTTCAACTACGTCGCTCCTATTTCAGACAGCATACTGGGCTAGGCGGCATCTTAAAGCGCGTGGAATGGCGAGTAAAATGCACTACTAAACTTCTATGATAGGGCAATCAGAGAGCCGATTAGATCATTTTATATTTTGGTTAATATAAGAATTCAGCGTAATTCTATCACATTTGTTCAATTTACGTCGCTCCTATTTCAGATAGCTTATTGGGCTATGCGGCATCTCAAAGCGCATGAAATGACGAGTGAAATGCACTAGTAATCTTCTAGGGTAGGGCGAGCAGAGACCCGATTAGATCATTTTATATTACGGTTAATATAAGAATTCAGCGTAATTCTATCACATTCGTTCAACATACGTCGCTCCTATTTCAGATAGTGTACTGGGCTAGGCGGCATCTCATAGCGCGTGGAAGGGCTAGTAAAATGCACTACTAAACTTCTATTATAGGGCAATCAGAGTCCCGTTTACATCATTTTATATTTTGTTTAATATAAGATTTCAGGGAAATTCTATCACATTTGTTCAATTTACGTCGCTCCTATTTCAGATAGCGTATTGGGCTAAGCGGCACCTCAAAGAGCATGAAATGACGAGAGAAATGCACTATTAAACTTCTTGGGTAGGGCGAACAGAGACCCGATTACATCATTTTATATTATGGTTAATTTAAGAATTCGGAAAATTCTATCACATTTGTTCAATTTACGTCGCTCCTATTTCAGATGGCGTACTGGGCTAGGCGGCATCTTAAAGCGGGTGGAATTGCGAGTAAAATGCACTATTAAACTTCTATGATAGGGCAATCAGAGACCCGATTAGATCATTTTATATTTTGGTTAATATAAGAATTCAGCGAAATTCTATCACATTTGTTCAATTTACTTCGCTCCTATTTCAGATAGCGTATTGGGCTAAGCGGCATTTTAAAGCGCGCGGAATGACGAGTAAAATGCACTATTAAACTTCTATGATAGGGCAATCAGAGACCCGCTTAGATCATTTTATATTTTGGTTAATATAAGAATTCAGCGAAATTCTATCACATTTGTTCAATTTACGTCGCTCCTATTTCAGATAGCGTACTGGGCTAAGCGCCATCTCAAAGCGCATGAAATGGCGAGTAAAATGCACTATTAAACTTCTAGGGTGGGGCAAACAGAGACCCGATTAGATCATTTTATATTATGGTTAATTTAAGAATTCAGCCAAATTCTATCACATTTGTTCAATTTACGTCGCTCCCATTTCAGATAGCGACTTGTGCTAAGCGTCATCTCAAAGCGCAAGAAATGGCGAGTAAAATGCACTATTAAACTTCTAGGATAAGGCAAACAGAAACCCGATTAGATCATTTTATATTACGGTTAATATAAGAATTCAGCGTAATTCTGTGACATTTGTTCAACTTACGTAGCTCCTATTTCGGATAGCGTGCTGGGCTAGGCGGCAACTTAAAGCGCGTGGAATGGCGAGTAAAATGCACTATTAAACTTCTATGATAGGGCAATCAGAGACCCGATTAGATCATTTTATATTTTGGTTAATATAAGAATTCAGCGAAATTCTATCACATTTGTTCAATTTACGTCGCTCCTATTTCAGATAGCGTATTGGGCTAAGCGGCATCTTAAAGCGCGCGGAATGACGAGTAAAATGCACTATTAAACTTCTAGGGTAGGGCAAACAGCGACTCGATTAGATCATTTTATATTATGGTTAATTTATCAATTCAGCGAAATTCTATCACATTTGTTCAATTTACGTCGCTCCTATTTCAGATAGCTTATTGGGCTAAGCGGCATCGCAAAGCGCATGAATTGACGAGTAAAATGCACTATTAAACTTCTAGGATAAGGCAAACAGAGACCCGATTAGATCATTTTATATTACGGTTAATATAAGAATTCAGCGTAATTCTGTGACATTTGTTCAACTTACGTAGCTCCTATTTCAGATAGCGTACTGGGCTAGGCGGCAACTTAAAGCGCGTGGAATGGCGAGTAAAATGCACTATTAAGCTTCTATGATAGGGCAATCAGAGACCCGCTTAGATCATTTTATATTTTGGTTAATATAAGAATTCAGCGAAATTCTATCACATTTGTTCAATTTACGTCGCTCCTATTTCAGATAGCGTATTGCGATAAGCGGCATCTCAAGGCGCATGAAATGGCGAGTAAAATGCACTACTAAACTTCTAGGGTAGGGCAATCAGAGACCCGATTATATCATTTTATATTATGGTTAATTTAAGAATTCAGCAAAATTCTAACACATTTGTTCAATTTACGTCCCTCCTATTTCAGATAGCGTACTCGGATAGGCGGCATCTTAAAGCGCGTGGAGTGGCGAGTAAAATGTACTATTAAACTTCTATGATAGGGCAATCAGAGACCAGGTTAGATCATTTTATATTTTGGTTAATATAAGAATTCAGAGAAATTCTATCACATTTGTTTAATTTACGTCGCTCCTATTTCAGATAGCGTATTGGGCTAAGCGGCATCTCAAAGCGCATGAAATGGGGAGTAAAATGCACTATTAAACTTCTAGGGTAGGGCAATCAGAGACCCGATTAGATCATTTCATATTTTGGTTAATATAAGAATTCAGCGAAATTCTATCGCATTTGTTCAATTTACGTCGCTCCTATTTCAGATAGCGTATTGGGCGAAGCGGCATCTCAAAGCGCATGAAATGGCGTGTAAAATGCACTATTAAACTTCTAGGATAAGGCAAACAGAGACCCGATTAGATCATTTTATATTTTGGTTAATATAAGGATTCAGCGTAATTCTATCACATTTGTTCAATTTACGTCGCTCCTATTTCAGATAGCGTATTGGGCTAAGCGGCATCTCAAAGCGCATGAAATGGCGAGTAAAATGCACTATTAAACTTCTAGGGTAAGGCAAACAGAGACCCGATTAGATCATTTTATATTACTGTTAATATAAGAATTCAGCGTAATTCTATCACATTTGTTCAACATGCGTCGCTCCTATTTCAGATAGTGTACTGGGCTAGGCGGCATCTTAAAGCGCGTGGAAGGGCGAGTAAAATGCACTACTAAACTTCTAAGGTAGGGCATTCAGAGTCCCGTTTAGATCATTTTATGTATTGTTTAATATAAGATTTCAGGGAAATTCTATCACATTTGTTCAATTTACGTCGCTCCTATTTCAGATAGCGTATTGGGCTAAGCGGCATCGCAAAGCGTATGAAATGACGAGAGAAATGCACTATTAAACTTCTTGGGTAGGGCGAACAGAGACCGGATTAGGTCATTTCATATTATGGTTAATTACAGAATTCAGCGAAATTCTATCACATTTGTTCAATTTACATCGCTCCTAATTCAAATAGCGTATTGGGCTAAGCGGCATCTCAATGCGCATGAAATGGCGAGTAAAATGCACTATTAAACTTCTAGGGTAAGGCAACCGGAGACCCGATTATACCATTTTATATTACGGTTAATATAAGAATTCAGCGTTATTCTATCACATTTGTTCTACTTACGTCGCTCCTATTTCAGATAGCGTACTCTGATAGGCGGCATCCTAAAGCGCGTGGAATGGCGAGTAAAATGCACTATTAAACTTCTAGGGTAGGGCAATCAGACACCCGATTAGATCATTTTATATTTTGGTGAATATAAGTATCCAGCGAAATTCTATCACATTTGTTCAATTTACGTCGCTCCTATTTCATATAGCGTATTGGGCTAAGCGGCATCTCAAAGCGCAAGAAATGGCGAGTAAAATCCACTATTAAACTTCTAGGATAAGGCAAACAGAGACCCGATTAGATCATTTTATATTACGGTTAATATAAGAATTCAGCGTAATTCTATCACATTTGTTCAATTTACGTCGCTCCTATTTCAGATAGCGTATTGGGCTAGGCGGCATCTTAAAGCGCGTGGAAGGGCGAGTAAAATTCACTACTAAACTTCTATGGTAGGGCAATCAGAGTCCCGTTTAGATCATTTTATGTATTGTTTAATATAAGATTTCAGGGAAATTCTATCACATTTGTTCAATTTACGTCGCTCCTATTTCAGATAGCGTATTGGGCTAAGCGGCATCTCAAAGCGTATGAAATGACGAGAGAAATGAACTATTAAACTTCTTGGGTAGGGCGAACAGAGACCGTATTAGGTCATTTCATATTATGTTTAATTACAGAATTCAGCGAAATTCTATCACATTTGTTCAATTTACATCGCTCCTAATTCAAATAGCGTATTGGGCTAAGCGGCATCTCAATGCGCATGAAATGGCGAGTAAAATGCACTATTAAACTTCTAGGATAAGGCAAACGGAGACCCGATTAGACCATTTTATATTACGGTTAATATAAGAATTCAGCGTTATTCTATCACATTTGTTCAACTTACGTCGCTCCTATTTCAGATAGCGTACTCTGATAGGCGGCATCCTAAAGCGCGTGGAATGGCGAGTAAAATGCACTATTAAACTTCTAGGGTAAGGCAAACAGAGACCCGATTAGATGATTTTATATTGCGGTTAATATAAGATTTCAGGGAAATTCTATCACATTTGTTCAATTTACGTCGCTCCTATTTCAGATAGCTATTGGGCTAAGCGACATCTCAAAGCGCATGAAATGACGAGAGAAATGTACTATTAAACTTCTTGGGTAGGGCGAACAGAGACCCGATTACATCATTTTATATTATGGTTAATTTAAGAATTCAGCAAATTCTATCACATTTGTTCAATTTACATCGCTCCTATTTCAGATAGCGTATTGGGCTAAGCGGCATCTCAAAGCGCATGGAATGACGAGTAAAATGCACTAATAAACTTCTAGGATAAGGCAATCGGAGATCCGATTAGACCATTTTATATTACGGTTAATATAAGAATTCAGCGTAATTCTAACACATTTGTTCAACTTACGTCGCTCCTATTTCAGATAGCGTATTGGGCTAAGCTGCATCTCAAAGCGCAAGAAATGGCTCGTAAAATGCACTATTAAACTTCTAGGGTTGGGCAATCAGAGACCAGATTAGATCGCTTTATATTATGGTTAATTTAAGAATTCAGAAAAATTCTATCACATTTGTTCAATTTACGTCGTTCCTATTTCAGATAGCATACTGGGCTAGGCGGCATCTTAATGCGCGTGGAATGGCGAGTAAAATGCACTATTAAACTTCTATGATAGGGCAATCAGAGACCTGATTAGATCATTTTATATTTTGGTTAATATAAGGATTCAGCGTAATTCTATCACATTTGTTCAACATGCGTCGCTCCTATTTCAGATAGTGTACTGGGCTAGGCGGCATCTTAAAGCGCGTGGAAGGGCGAGTAAAATGCACTACTAAACTTCTATGGTAGGGCATTCAGAGTCCCGTTTAGATCATTTTATATTTTGGTTAATATAAGAATCCAGCGAAATTCTATCACATTTGTTCAATTTACGTCGCTCCTATTTCAGATAGCGTATTGGGCTAAGCGGCATCTCAAAGCGCAAGAAATGGCGAGTAAAATCCACTATTAAACTTCTAGGATAAGGCAAACACAGACCCGATTAGATCATTTTATATTACGGTTAATATAAGAATTCAGCGTAATTCTGTCACATTTGTTCAAGTTACGTAGCTCCTATTTCAGATAGCGTACTGGGCTAGGCGGCAGCTTAAACCGCGTGGAATGGCGAGTAAAATGCACTATTAAACTTCTATGATAGGGCAATCAGAGACCCGATTAGTTCATTTTATATTTTGGTTAATATAAGAATCCAGCGAAATTCTATCACATTTGTTCAATTTACGTCGCTCCTATTTCAGACAGCGTATTGGGCTAAGCGGCATCTCAAAGCGCACGAAATGGCGAGTAAAATGCACTATTAAACTTCTAGGGTGGGGCAAGCAGAGACCCGATCAGATCATTTTATATTACGGTTAATATAAGAATTCAGCGAAGTTCTATCACATTTGTTCAATTTACATCGCTCCTATTTCAGATAGCGACTTGTGCTAAGCGGCATCTCAAAGCGCAAGAAATGGCGAGTAAAATGCACTATTAAACTTCTAGGGTAGGGCAAACAGAGACCCCATTAGATCATTTTATATTATGGTTAATTTAAGAATTCAGCGAAATTCTATCACATTTGTTCAATTTACGTCGCGCCTATGTCAGATAGCGTATTGGGCTAAGCGGCATCTCGCAGCGCACGAAAGGGCGAGTAAAATGCACTATTAAACTTCTAGGGTGGGGCAAGCAGAGACCCGATCAGATCATTTTATATTACGGTTAATATAAGAATTCAGCGAAGTTCTATCACATTTGTTCAATTTACGTCGCTCCTATTTCAGATAGCTTATTGGGCTAAGCGGCAACTCAGAGCGCATGAAAGACGTGTGAAATGCACTGTTAAACTTCTAGGGTAGGGCGAACAAAGACCCGATTAGATCATTTTACATTAAGGTTAAAATAAGAATTCAGCGAAATTCTATCACATTTGTTCAATTTACGTCGCTCCTATTTCAGATAGCGTATTGGGCTAAGCTGCATCTCAAAGCGCAAGAAATGGCTCGTAAAATGCACTATTAAACTTCTAGGGTAGGGCAAACAGAGACCGGATTAGATCATTTTATATTTTAGTTAATATAAGAATTCAGCGTAATTCTATCACATTTGTTCAATTTACGTCGCTCCTATATCAGATAGCATATTGGGCTAAGCGGCATCTCAAAGCGCATGAAATGGCGAGTAAAATGCGCTATTAAACTTCTAGGGTAAGGCAAACAGAGACCCGATTAGATGATTTTATATTGCGGTTAATATAAGATTTCAGGGAAATTCTATCACATTTGTTCAATTTACGTCGCTCCTATTTCAGATAGCTATTGGGCTAAGCGACATCTCAAAGCGCATGAAATGACGAGAGAAATGTACTATTAAACTTCTTGGGTAGGGCGAACAGAGATCCGATTACATCATTTTATATTATTGTTAATTTAAGAATTCAGCAAAATTCTATCACATTCGTTCAATTTACATCGCTCCTATTTCAGATAGCGTATTGGGCTAAGCGGCATCTCAAAGCGCATGGAATGACGAGTAAAATGCACTAATAAACTTCTAGGATAAGGCAAACGGAGATCCGATTAGACCATTTTATATTACGGTTAATATAAGAATTCAGCGTAATTCTAACACATTTGTTCAACTTACGTCGCTCCTATTTCAGATAGCGTACTGGGCTAGGCGGCATCTCAAAGCGCGTGGAATGGCGAGTAAAATGCACTCTTAAACATCTATGATAGGGCAATCAGAGACCCGATTAGATCATTTTATATTTTGGTTAATATAAGAATTCAGCGAAATTCTATCACATTTGTTCAATTTACGTCGCTCCTATTTCAGATAGCGTATTGGGCTAAGCTGCATCTCAAAGCGCAAGAAATGGCTCGTAAAATGCACTATTAAACTTCTAGGGTAGGGCAATCAGAGACCAGATTAGATCATTTTATATTATGGTTAATTTAACAATTCAGAAAAATTCTATCAGATTTGTTCAATTTACGTCGTTCCTATTTCAGATAGCATACTGGGATAGGCGGCATCTTAAAGCGCGTGGAATGGCGAGTAAAATTCACTACTAAACTTCTATGATAGGGCAATCAGAGTTTCGAATAGATCATTTTATATTTTGTTTACTATAACATTTCAGGGAAATTCTATCACATTTGTTCAATTTACGTCGCTCCTATTTCAGATAGCGTATTGGGCTAAGCGGCATCTCAAAGCGCAAGAAATGGCGAGTAAAATGCACTATTAAACTTCTAGGGCAGGGCGAACAGAGACCCGATTAGATCATTTTACATTAAGGTTAATATAAGTATTCAGGGAACTTCTATCACATTTGTTCAATTTACGTCGCTCCTATTTCAGACAGCTTATTGGGCTAAGCGGCATCTCAAAGCGCATTAAATGGCGAGTAAAATGCACTATTAAACTTCTAGGGTAGGGCAATCAGAGACCCGATTAGATCATTTTATATTATGGTTAATTTAAGAATTCAGCAAAATTCTATCACATTTGTTCAATTTACGTCGTTCCTATTTCAGATAGCATACTGGGCTAGGCGGCATCTTAAAGCGCGTGGAATGGCGAGTAAAGTGCACTATTAATCTTCTATGATAGGGCAATCAGAGACCCGATTAGATCATTTTATATTTTGGTTAATATAAGAATTCAGCGTAATTCTATCACATTTGTTCAATTTACGTCGCTCCTATATCAGATAGCATATTGGGCTAAGCGGCATCTCAAAGCGCATGAAATGGCGAGTAAAATGCACTATTAAACTTCTAGGGTAAGGCAAACAGAGAATCGATTAGATGATTTTATATTACGGTTAATATAAGATTTCAGGGAAATTCTATCACATTTGTTCAATTTACGTCGCTCCTATTTCAGATAGCTATTGGGCTAAGCGACATCTCAAAGCGCATGAAATGACGAGAGAAATGTACTATTAAACTTCTTGGGTAGGGCGAACAGAGACCCGATTACATCATTTTATATTATGGTTAATTTAAGAATTCAGCAAAATTCTATCACATTTGTTCAATTTACATCGCTCCTATTTCAGATAGCGTATTGGGCTAAGCGGCATCTCAAAGCGCATGGAATGACGAGTAAAATGCACTAATAAACTTCTAGGATAAGGCAAACGGAGATCCGATTAGACCATTTTATATTACGGTTAATATAAGAATTCAGCGAAATTCTATCACATTTGTTCAATTTACGTCGCTCCTATTTCAGATAGCGTATTGGGCTAAGCTGCATCTCAAAGCGCAAGAAATGGCTCGTAAAATGCACTATTAAACTTCTTGGGTAGGGCGAACAGAGACCGGATTAGGTCATTTCATATTATGGTTAATTACAGAATTCAGCGAAATTCTATCACATTTGTTCAATTTACATCGCTCCTAATTCAAATAGCGTATTGGGCTAAGCGGCATCTCAATGCGCATGAAATGGCGAGTAAAATGCACTATTAAACTTCTAGGATAAGGCAACCGGAGACCCGATTAGACCATTTTATATTACGGTTAATATAAGAATTCAGCGTTATTCTATCACATTTGTTCAACTTACGTCGCTCCTATTTCAGATAGCGTACTCTGATAGGCGGCATCCTAAAGCGCGTGGAATGGCGAGTAAAATGCACTATTAAACTTCTAGGGTAGGGCAATCAGACACCCGATTAGATCATTTTATATTTTGGTTAATATAAGAATCCAGCGAAATTCTATCACATTTGTTCAATTTACGTCGCTCCTATTTCAGATAGCGTATTGGGCTAAGCGGCATCTCAAAGCGCAAGAAATGGCGAGTAAAATCCACTATTAAACTTCTAGGATAAGGCAAACAGAGACCCGATTAGATCATTTTATATTACGGTCAATATAAGAATTCAGCGTAATTCTGTCACATTTGTTCAAGTTACGTAACTCCTATTTCAGATAGCGTACTGGGCTAGGCGGCAGCTTAAACCGCGTGGAATGGCGAGTAAAATGCACTATTAAACTTCTATGATAGGGCAATCAGAGCCCGGATTAATTCATTTTATATTTTGGTTAATATAAGTATCCAGCGAAATTCTATCACATTTGTTCAATTTACGTCGCTCCTATTTCAGACAGCGTATTGGGCTAAGCGGCATCTCAAAGCGCACGAAATGGCGAGTAAAATGCACTATTAAACTTCTTGGGTGGGGCAAGCAGAGACCCGATCAGATCATTTTATATTACGGTTAATATAAGAATTCAGCGAAGTTCTATCACATTTGTTCAATTTACGTCGCTCCTATTTCAGATAGCTTATTGGGCTAAGCGGCAACTCAGAGCGCATGAAAGACGAGTGAAATGCACTGTTAAACTTCTAGGGTAGGGCGAACAAATACCCGATTAGATCATTTTACATTAATGTTAAAATAAGAATTCAGCGAAATTCTATCACATTTGTTCAATTAACGTCGCTCCTATTTCAGATAGCGTATTGGGCTAAGCTGCATCGCAAAGCGCATGAAATGGCGAGTAAAATGCACTATTAAACTTCTAGGGTAAGGCAAACAGAGACCCGATTAGACAATATTACATTATGGTTAATAAAAGAATTAAGAGTAATTCTATCACATTTGTTCAATTTACGTCACTCCTATTTCAGATAGCCTACTGGGCTAGCCGGCATCTTAAAGCGCGTGGAATAGCGAGTAAAATGCACTATTAGCCTTCTATGATAGGGCAATCAGAGACCCGATTAGATCATTTTATATTTTGGTTACTATAAGAATTCAGCGAAATCCTATCACGTTTGCTCAATTACGCCTCCAATTCCAGATAGCGTATTAGGCTAAGCGGCATCTCAAAGCGCATGAAATGGCGAATAAAATGCACTATTAAACTTCTCGGCTAGGGCGAACAGAGACCCGATTAGATCATTTTATATTATGGTTAATTTAAGAATTCAGCAAAATTCTATCACATTTGTTCAATTTACGTCGTTCCAATTTCAGATAGCGTACTGGGCTAGGCGGCATCTCAAAGCGCATGAAATGGCGAGTAAAATGCACTATTAAACTTCTAGGGTAAGGCAAACAGAGACCCGATAGGATCATATTACATTATGGTTAATAAAAGAATTAAGAGTAATTCTATCACACTTGTTCAATTTACGTCACTCCTATTTCAGATAGCCTACTGGGCTAGCCGGCATCTTAAAGCGCGTGGAATAGCGAGTAAAATGCACTATTAGCCTTCTATGATAGGGCAATCAGAGACCCGATTAGATCATTTTATATTTTGGTTAATATAAGAATTCAGCGAAATCCTATCACATTTGTTCAATTTACGTCGTTCCTATTTCAGATAGCGTTCTGGGCTATGCGGCATCTCAAAGCGCATGAAATGGCGAGTGAAATGCACTATTAAACTTCTAGGGTAGGGCGAACAGAGACCCGATTAGATCATTTTACATTAAGGTTAATATAAGAATTCAGGGGAAATTCTATCACATTTGTTCAATTTACGTCGCTCCTATTTCAGATAGCTTATTGGGCTACGCGGCATCTCAAAGCGCATGAAATGGCGAGTACAATGCACTATTAAACTTCTACGGTAAGGCAAACAGAGACCCGATTAGATCATTTTATATTACGGTTAATCTAAGAATTCAGCGTAATTGTATCACATTTGTTCAACTTACGTCGCTCCTATTTCAGATAGCGTCCTGGGCTAGACGGCATCTTAAAGCGCGTGGAAGGGCGAGTAAAATGCACTACTAAACTTCTATGATAGGGCAATCAGAGACCCGATTAGATCATTTTATATTTTGTTCAATATAAGATTTCGGGGAAATTCTATCACATTTGTTCAATTTACGTCGCTCCTATTTCAGATAGCGTATTGGGCTAGACGGTATCTCAAAGCGCCTGGGGAAGGGGCGAGTAAAATGCACTACTAAACTTCTATGATAGGGCAACCAGAGCCCCAATTAGATCATTTTATATTTTGTTCAATATAAGATTTCAGGGAAATTCTATCACATTTGTTCAATTTACGTCGCTCCTATTTCAGATAGCGTATTGGGCTAAGCGGCATCTCAAAGCGCATGAAATGGTGAATAAAATGCACCATTAAACTTCTAGGCTAGGGCGAACGGAGACCCGATTAGATCATTTTACGTTATGGTTAATAAAAGAATTCAGCGAAATTCTATCACATTTGTTCAATTTACATCACTCCTATTTCAGATAACGTATTGGGCTAAGCTGACTCTCACAGCGCATGAAATGACGAGTAAAATGCACTATTAAACTTCTATGGTAGGGCAAACAGAGACCCGATTAGATACTTTTATATTATAGTTAATTTGAGAATTCAGCGAAATTCTACCACATTTGTTCTATTTACATCGCTCGTATTTCAGATAGCGTATTGGGCTAAGCGGCATCTCAAAGCGCATGAAATGGCGAGTAAAATGCACTATTAATCTTCTAGGGTAAGGCAAACAGAGACCCGATTGGATCATTTTATATTACAGTTAATATAAGAATGCAGCGTAATTCTATCACATTTGTTCAACTTACGTCGCTCCTATTTAAGATAGCGTATCGGGCTAAGCGGCATCTCAAAGCGCATGAAATGGCGAGTAAAATGCACTATTAAACTTCTAGGATAAGCCAAACAGAAACCCGATTAGATCATTTTATATTACGGTTAATATAAGATTTCAGGGAAATTCTATCACATTTGTTATAATTTACGTCGCTCCTATTTCAGATAGCTTATTGGGCTAAGCGGCATCTCAAAGCGCATGAAATGACGAGTGAAATGCACTACTAAACTTCTAGGATAGGGCAAACAGAGACCCGATCAGATAATTTTATATTACGGTTAATATAAGAATGCAGCGTAATTCTATCACATTTGTTCAATTTACGTCGCTGATATTTGAGATAGCGTATTGGGCTGAGCGTCATCTCAAAGCGCAAGAAATGGCGAGTAAAATGCACTATTAAACTTCTAGGGTAGCGGCAAACAAAGACCCGATAAGATCATTTTATATTATGGTTAATTTAAGAATTCAGCGAAACTCTATCACATTTGTTCAATTATGTCGCTCCTATTTCAGATGGCGTATTGGGCTAAGCGGCATCTCAATGCGCATGAAATGGCGAGTAAAATGCACTATTAAACTTCTAGGATAAGGCAAACAGAGACCCGATTAGATCATTTTATATTACGGTTAATACAAGAAATCAGCGTAATTCTATCACATTTGTTCAACTACGTCGCTCCTATTTCAGACAGCATACTGGGCTAGGCGGCATCTTAAAGCGCGTGGAATGGCGAGTAAAATGCACTATTAAACTTCTATGATAGGGCTATCAGAGACCCGATTAGATCATTTTATATTTTGGGTAATATAAGAATTCAGCGAAATTCTATCACATTTGTTCAATTTACGTCGCTCCTATTTCAGGTAGCGTATTGGGCTAAGCGGCATCTCAAAGCGCATGAAATGGCGAGTGAAGTGCACTGTTAAACTTCTAGGGTAAGGGAAAGAGAGACCCGATTAGAACATTTTATATTACGGTTAATTTAAGAATTAAGCGTAATTCTATCACATTTGTTGAATTTACGTCGCTCCTATTTCAGATAGCGTATTGGGCTAAGCGGCATCTCAAAGCGCATGAAATGGCGAATAAAATGCACTATTAAACGTCTAGGCTAGGGCGAACAGAGACCGATTAGATCATTGTATATTATGGTTAATTTAAGAATTCAGGGAAATTCTATCAAATTTGTTCAATTTACGTCGCTCCTATTTCAGATAGCGTACTGGGCTAAGCGGCATCTCAATGCGAATGAAATGGCGAGTAAAATGCACTATTAAACTTCTAGACTAGGGTAAACAGAGACCCGATTAGATCATTTTATATTATGGTTAATTTAAGAATTCAGCAAAATTCTATCACATTTGTTCAATTTACGTCGCTCCTATTTCAGATAGCGTACTGGGCTAGGCGGCAACTTAAAGCGCGTGGAATGTCGAGTAAAATGCACTATTAAACTTCTATGATAGGGCAATCAGTGACCCCGATTAGATCATTTTATATTATAGTTAATTTATGAATTCAGCGAAATCCTATCACGTTTGTTCAATTTACGTCGCTCCTATTTTAGATAGCGTACTGGGCTAGGCGGCATCTTAAAGCGCGTGGAAGGGCGAGTAAAATGCACTATTAAACTTCTATGGTAGGGCAAACAAAGACCCGATAAGATCATTTTATATTATGGTTAATGTAAGAATTCAGCGAAACTCTATCACATTTGTTCAATTTATGTCGCTCCTATTTCAGATGGCGTATTGGGCTAAGCGGCATCTCAATGCGCATGAAATGGCGAGTAAAATGCACTATTAAACTTCTAGGATAAGGCAAACAGAGACCCGATTAGATCATTTTATATTACGGTTAATACAAGAATTCAGCGTAATTCTATCACATTTGTTCAACTACGTCGCTCCTATTTCAGATAGCGTACTGGGCTAGGCGGCATCTTAAAGCGCGTGGAATGGCGAGTAAAATGCACTATTAAACTTCTATGATAGGGCTATCAGAGACCCGATTAGATCATTTTATATTTTGGTTAATATAAGAATTCAGCGAAATTCTATCACATTTGTTCAATTTACGTCGCTCCTATTTCAGGTAGCGTATTGGGCTAAGCGGCATCTCAAAGCGCATGAAATGGCGAGTGAAGTGCACTGTTAAACTTCTAGGGTAAGGGAAAGAGAGACCCGATTAGAACATTTTATATTATGGTTAATATAAGAATTAAGCGTAATTCTATCACATTTGTTGAATTTACGTCACTCCCTATTTCAGATAGCGTATTGGGCTAAGCGGCATCTCAAAGCGCATGAAATGGCGAATAAAATGCACTATTAAACGTCTAGGCTAGGGCGAACAGAGACCCGATTAGATCATTGTATATTATGGTTAATTTAAGAATTCAGGGAAATTCTATCAAATTTGTTCAATTACGTCGCTCCTATTTCAGATAGCGTATTGGGCTAAGCGGCATCTCAATGCGAATGAAATGGCGAGTAAAATGCACTATTAAACTTCTAGACTAGGGCAAACAGAGGCCCGATTAGATCATTTTATATTATGGTTAATTTAAGAATTCAGCAAAATTTCTATCACATTTGTTCAATTTACGTCGCTCCTATTTCAGATAGCGTACTGGGCTAGGCGGCAACTTAAAGCGCGTGGAATGTCGAGTAAAATGCACTATTAAACTTCTATGATAGGGGCGATCAGTGACCCGATTAGATCATTTTATATTATAGTTAATTTAAGAATTCAGCGAAATCCTATCACGTTTGTTCAATTTACGTCGCTCCTATTTTAGATAGCGTACTGGGCTAGGCGGCATCTTAAAGCGCGTGGAAGGGCGAGTAAAATGCACTATTAAAGTTCTAGGGTAGGGCGAACAGAGACCCGATTAGATCATTTTATATTATGGTTAATTTAAGAATTCAGCGAAATTCTATCACATTCGTTCAATTTACGTCGCTTCTATTTCAGATAGCGTATTGGGCAAAGCGGCATCTCAAAGCCCATGAAATGACGAGTAAAATGCACTGTTACACTTCTATGATAGGGCAATCAGAGACCCGATTAGATCATTTTATATTTTGGTTAATATAAGAATTCAGCGAAATTCTATCACATTTGTTCAATTTACGTCGCTCCTATTTCAGATAGCTTATTGGGCTAAGCGGCATCTCAAAGCGCATGAAATGTCGAGTGAAATGCACTGTTAAACTTCTAGGGTAGGGCGAACAGAGACTCGATTAGATCATTTTATATTATGGTTAATTTAAGAATTCAGCGAAATTCTATCACATTTGTTCAATTTTACATCGCTCCCCATTTCAGATAGCGTATTGGGCTACGCGGCATCTTAAAGCGCGTGGATTGGCGAGTAAAATGCCCTACTAAACTTCTATGGTAGGGCAATCAGAGACCCGATTAGATCATTTTATATTTTGGTTAATATAAGGATTCAGCGAAATTCTACCACTTTTGTTCAACTTACGTCGCTCCTATTTCAGATAGCGTACTGGGCTATGCGGCATGTCAATGCGCATGAAATGGCGAGCAAAATCCACTATTAAACTTCTAGGGTATGGCAAACAGAGACCCGATTAGATCATATTACATTATGGTTAATAAAAGAATTAAGAGTAATTCTATCACATTTGTTCAATTTACGTCACTCCTATTTCAGATAGCCTACTGGGCTAGCCGGCACCTTAAAGCGCGTGGAATAGCGAGTAAAATGCACTATTAGCCTTCTATGGTAGGGCAATCAGAGACCCGATTAGATCATTTTATATTTTGGTTAATATAAGAATTCAGCGAAATCCTATCACGTTTGTTCAATTTACGTCGCTCCTATTCCAGATAGCGTATTGGCTTAGCGGCATCTTAAAGCGCGTGGAATGGCGAGTAAAATGCTCTACTAC
>CAKAJE020001754.1:0-91193 GCA_916610135.2 Macropis europaea | reverse complement strand
TCAATTTACGTCGCTACTATTTCAGATAGCGTATTGGGCTAAGCGGCATCTCAATGCGTATGAAATGGCGAGTAAAATGCACTATTAAACTTCTAGGATAAGGCAAACAGAGACCCGATTAGATCATTTTATATTACGGTTAATATAAGAATTCAGCGTAATTCTATCACATTTGTTCAACTTACGTCGCTCCTCTTTCAGATAGCGTACTGGGCTAGGCGGCATCTTAAAGCGCGTGGAATGGCGAGTAAAATGCACTATTACACTTCTATGATAGGGCTATCAGAGACCCGATTAGATCATGTTATATTTTGGTTAATATAAGAATTCAGTGAAATTCTATCACATTTGTTCAATTTACGTAACTCCTATTTCAGTTAGCGTATTGGGCTAAGCAGCATCTCAAAGTGCATGAAATGGCGAGTAAAATGCACTATTAAACTTCTAGGGTAGGGTAAACAGAGACCCGATTAGATCATTTTATATAATGGTTAATTTAAGAATTCAGCGAAATTCTATCACATTTGTTCAACTTACGTCGCTCGTATTTCAGATAGCGTATTGGGCTAAGCGGCATCTCAAAGCGCATGAAATGGCGAGTAAAATGCACTATTAAACTTCTAGGGTAGGGCAAACAAAGACCCGATTAAATCATTTTATATTATGGTTAATTTAAGAATTCAGCGAAATTCTATCACATTTGTTCAATTTACGTCGCTCCTATTTCAGATAGCGTATTGGGCTAGGCGGCATCCTAAAGCGCGCGGAATGGCGAGTAAAATGCACTATTAAGCTTCTATGCTAGGGCAATCAGAGACCTGATTAGATCATTTTATATTTTGGTTAATATAAGAATTCAGTGAAATTCTATCACATTTGTTCAATTTATTTCGCTCCTATTTCTGATAGCGTATTGGGCTAAGCGGCATCTCAAAGCGCATGAAATGGCGAATAAAATGCACTATTAAACTTCTAGGCGAGGGCGAACAGAGACCCGATTAGATCATTTTACATTATGGTTAATAAAAGAATTCAGCGAAATTCTATCACATTTGTTCAATTTACGTCGCTCCTATTACAGATAGCTTATTGTGCTTAGCGGCATCTCAAAGCGCATGAAATGGCGAATAAAATGAGCTATTCAACTTCTAGGCTAGGGCGAACAGAGACCGGATTAGATCACTTTACATTATGGTTAATAAAAGAATTCAGCGAAATTCTATCACATTTGTTCAATTTACGTCGTTCCTATTTCAGATAGCGTACTGGGCTAGGCGGCATCTCTAAGCGCATGAAATGACTAGTGAAATGCACTATTAAACTTCTAGGGTAGGGCGAACAAAGACCCGATTAGACCATTTTACATTAAGGTTAATATAAGAATTCAGCGTAACTCTGTCACATTTGTTCAATTTACGTCGCTCCTATTTCAGATAGCGTAGTGGGCTAAGCGGCATCTCAAAGCGCAAGAAATGGCGAGTAAACTGCACTATTAAACTTCTAGGGTAGGGCAAACAGAGACCCGATTAGATCATTTTATATTATTGTTAATTTAAGAATTCTGCGAAATTCTATCACATTTGTTCAATTTACGTTGCTCCTATTTCAGATAGCGTATTGGGCTAAGCGGTATCTCAAAGCGCAAGAAATGGCGAGTAAAATGCACTATTAAACTTCTAGGGTAGGGCAAACAGAGACCAGTTTAGATCATTTTATATTATGGTTAATTTAAGAATTCAGCAAAATTCTATCACATTTGTTCAATTTACGTCGCTCCTATTTCAGATAGCGTATTGGGCTAAGCGGCATCTCAAAGCGCAAGAAATGGCGAGTAAAATGCACTATTGAACTTCCAGGGTAGGGCAAACAGAGACCCGATTAGATCATTTTATATTATGGTTAATTTAAGAATTCAGCAAAATTCTATCACATTTGTTCAATTTACGTCGCTCCTATTGCAGATAGCGTATTGGGCTAAGTGGCATCTCAAAGCGCATGAAATGGCGAGTAAAATGCGCTATTGAGCTTCTAGGGTAGGGCAAACAGAGACCCGATAAGATCATTTTATATTATGGTTAATTTAAGAATTCAGCGAAATTCTATCACATTTGTTCAATTTACGGAGCTCCTATTTCAGATAGCGTACTGGGCTAGGCGGCATCTTAAAGCGCGTGGAAAGGCGAGTAAAATGCACTATTAAACTTCTATGATAGGGCAATCAGAGACCCGATTAGATCATTTTATATTACGGTTAATATAAGAATTCAGCGTAATTCTATCACATTTGTTCAATTTACGTCGCTCCTATTTCAGATAGCGTATTGGGCTAAGCGGCATCTCAAAGCCCATGAAATGGCGATTAAAATGCACTATTAAACTTCTATGATAGGGCAATCAGAGACCCGATTAGATCATTTTATATTTTGTTTAATAAAAGAATTCAGCGAAATTCTATCACATTTGTTCAACTTACGTCGCTGATATTTCAGATAGCGTATTGGGCTATGCGGCATCGCAAAGCGCAAGAAATGGCGAGTAAAATGCACTCTTAAACTTCTATGATAGGGCAATCAGAGACCCGATTAGATCATTTTACATTTTGTTTAATATAAGAATTCACCGAAATTCTATCACATTTGTTCAATTTACGTCGCTCCTATTTCAGATAGCGTACTGGGCTAAGCGGCATCTCAAAGCGCATGAAATGGCGAGTAAAATGCACTATTATACTTCTAGTGTAGGGCAATCAGAGACCCGATTAGATCATTTTATATTATGCTTAATTTAAGAATTCAGCAAAATTCTATCACATTTGTTCAATTTACGTCGCTCCTATTTCAGATAGCGTATTGGGCTAAGCGGCATCTCAAAGCGCATGGATTGACGAGTGAAATCCTCTATTAAACTTCTGGGGTAGGGCGAACAGAAACCCGAATAGATCATTTTATATTACGGTTAATATAAGAATTCAGCGTAATTCTATCACATTTGTTCAACTTACGTCGCTCCTCTTTCAGATAGCGTACTGGGCTAGGCGGCATCTCAAAGCGCATGAAATGGCGAGTAAAATGCACTCTTATACTTCTAGTGTAGGGCAATCAGAGACCCGATCAGATCATTTTATATTATGCTTAATTTAAGAATTCAGCAAAATTCTATCACATTTGTTCAATTTACGTCGCTCCTATTTCAGATAGCGTATTGGGCTAAGCGGCATCTCAAAGCGCATGGATTGACGAGTGAAATGCTCTATTAAACTTCTGGGGTAGGGCGAACAGAAACCCGAATAGATCATTTCATATTACGGTTAATATAAGAATTCACGGAAATTCTATCACATTTGTTCAATTTACGTCGCTCCTATTCCAGATAGCGTATTGGGCTAAGCGGCATCTCAAAGCGCATGAAATGGCGAGTAAAATGCACTATTAAATTTCTAGGATAAGGCAAACAGAGACCCGATTAGATCATTTTATATTGCGGTTAATATAAGAATTCAGCGAAATTCTATCACATTTGTTCAATTTACGTCGCTCATATTTCAGATATCGTACTGGGCTAAGCGGCATCTCGAAGCGCATGAAATGGCGAGTAAAATGCACTATTAAACTTCTAGGATAAGGCAAACAGAGACCCGATTAGATCATTTTATATTGCGGTTAATATAAGAATTCAGCGTAATTCTGTCACATTTGTTCAACTTACGTAGCTCCTATTTCAGATATCGAACTGAGCTAGGCGGCAACTTAAAGCGCGTGGAATGTCGAGTAAAATGCACTATCAAACTTCTATGATAGGGCAATCAGAGACCCGATTAGATCATTTTATATTTTGGTTAATATAAGAATTCAGCGAAATTCTATCACATTTGTTCAATTTACGTCGCACCTATTTCAGATAGCGTATTGGGCTAAGCGGCATCTCAAAGCGCATAAAATGGCGAGTAACATGCACTATTAAACTTCAATGGTAGGGCAAACAGAGACCCGATTAGATCATTTTATATTATGGTTAATTTAAGAATTCAGAAAAATTCTATCACATTTGTTCAATTTACGTCGTTCCTATTTCAGATAGCGTATTGGGCTATGCGTCATCTCAAAGCGCATGAAATGACGAGTAAAATGCACTATTAAACTTCTAGGGTAGGGCAAACAGAGACCCGATTGGATCATTTTATATTACGGTTAATATAAGAATTCAGCGTAATTCTATCACATTTGTTCAACTTACGTCGCTCCTATTTCAGATAGCGTACTGGGCTAGGCGGAATCTCTAAGCGCGTGGAAGGGCGAGTAAAATGCACTACTAAACTTCTATGATCGGGCAATCAGAGACCCGATTAGATCATTTTATATTTTGGTTAATATAAGAATTCAGTGAAATTTTATCACATTTGTTCAATTTACGTCGCTCCTATTTCAGTTAGCGTATTGGGCTAAGCAGCATCTCAAAGTGCATGAAATGGCGAGTACAATGCACTATTAAACTTCTAGGGTAGGGCAAACAGAGACCCGATTAGATCATTTTATATAATGGTTAATTTAAGAATTCAGCAAAATTCTATCACATTTGTTCAATTTACATCGCTCCTATTTCAGATAGCGTATTGGGCTAAGCGGCATCTCAAAGCGCAAGAAATGGCGAGTAAAATGCACTATTGAACTTCTAGGGTAGGGCAAACAGAGACCCGATTAGATCATTTTATATTATGGTTAATTTAAGAATTCAGCAAAATTCTATCACATTTGTTCAATTTACGTCGCTCCTATTGCAGATAGCGTATTGGGCTAAGTGGCATCTCAAAGCGCATGAAATGGCGAGTAAAATGCACTATTAAACTTCTATGATAGGGCAATCAGAGACCCGATTAGATCATTTTATATTTTGTTTAATAAAAGAATTCAGCGAAATTCTATCACATTTGTTCAACTTACGTCGCTGATATTTCAGATAGCGTATTGGGCTATGCGGCATCGCAAAGCGCAAGAAATGGCGAGTAAAATGCACTCTTAAACTTCTATGATAGGGCAATCAGAGACCCGATTAGATCATTTTACATTTTGTTTAATATAAGATTTCAGGGACATTCTATCACATTTGTTTAATTTACGTCGCTGCTATTTCAGATAGCGTATTGGGCTAAGCGGCATCTCAAAGCGCATGAAATGGCGAATAAAATGCACCATTAAACTTCTAGGCGAGGGCGAACAGAGACCCGATTAGATCATTTTACATTTTGGTTAATAAAAGAATTCAGCGAAATTCTATCACATTTGCTCAATTTACGTCGCTCCTATTACAGATAGCTTATTGTGCTTAGCGGCATCTCAAAGCGCATGAAATGGTGAGTAAAATGCGCTATTGAACTTCTAGGGTAGGGCAAACAGAGACCCGATAAGATCATTTTATATTATGGTTAATTTAAGAATTCAGCGAAATTCTATCACATTTGTTCAATTTACGTCGCTCCTATTTCAGATAGCGTACTGGGCTAGGCGGCATCTTAAAGCGCGTGGAAAGGCGAGTAAAATGCACTATTAAACTTCTATGATAGGGCAATCAGAGACCTGATTCGATCATTTTATATTTTGGTTAATATAAGAATTGAGGGAAATTCTATCACATTTGTTCAATTTACGTCGCTCCTATTTCAGATAGCGTATTGGGCTAAGCGGCATCTCAAAGCGCATGTAATGGCGAGTGAAATGCACTATTAAACTTCTAGGGTAGGGCAAACAGAGACCCGATAAGGTCATTTTACATTATGGTTAATAAAAGAATTCAGCGAAATTCTATCACATTTGTTCAACTTAGGTCGCTCGTATTTCAGATAGCGTATTGGGCTAAGCGGCATCTCAAAGCGCATGAAATGGCGAGTAAAATGCACTATTAAACTTCTAGGGTAGGGCAAACAAAGACCCGATTAAATCATTTTATATTATGGTTAATTTAAGAATTCAGCGAAATTCTATCACATTTGTTCAATTTACGTCGCTCCTATTTCAGATAGCGTATTGGGCTAGGCGGCATCCTAAAGCGCGCGGAATGGCGAGTAAAATGCACTATTAAACTTCAATGGTAGGGCAAACAGAGACCCGATTAGATCATTTTATATTATGGTTAATTTAAGAATTCAGAAAAATTCTATCACATTTGTTCAATTTACGTCGTTCCTATTTCAGATAGCGTATTGGGCTATGCGACATCTCAAAGCGTATGAAATGACGAGTAAAATGCACTATTAAACTTCTAGGGTAGGGCAAACAGAGACCCGATTAGATCATTTTATATTACGGTTAATATAAGAATTTAGCGTAATTCTATCACATTTGTTCAACTTACGTCGCTCCTATTTCAGATAGCGTACTGGGCTAGGCGGAATCTCAAAGCGCGTGGAAGGGCGAGTAAAATGCACTACTAAACTTCTATGATCAGGCAATCAGAGACCCGATTACATCATTTTATATTTTTGTTAATATAAGAATTCAGCGAAATTCTCTCACATTTGTTCAATTTACGTCGCTGATATTTCAGATAGCGTATTGGGCTAAGCGGCATCTCAAAGTGCAAGAAATGTGGAGTAAAGTGCACTATTAAACTTCTAGGGTAGGGCAAACAGAGACCCGATAAGATTATTTTATATTATGGTTAATTTAAGAATTCAGCGAAATTCTATCACATTTGTTCAATTTACGTCGCTCCTATTTCAGATAGCGTACTGGGCTAGGCGGCATCTTAAAGCGCGTGGAATGGCGAGTACAATGCACTATTAAACTTCTATGATAGGGCAATCAGAGACCTGATTCGATCATTTTATATTTTGGTTAATATAAGAATTGAGGGAAATTCTATCACATTTGTTCAATTTACGTCGCTCCTATTTCAGATAGCGTATTGGGCTAAGCGGCATCTCAAAGCGCATGAAATGGCGAGTAAAATGCACTATTAAACTTCTAGGGTAGGGCAAACAGAGACACGATAAGATCATTTTACATTATGGTTAATAAAAGAATTCAGCAAAATTCTATCACATTTGTTCAATTTACGTCGTTCCTATTTCAGATAGCGTACTGGGCTAGGCGGCATCTTAAAGCGCGTGGAAGGGCGAGTAAAATACACTACTAAACTTCTATGATAGGGCAATCAGAGACCCGATTAGATCATTTTATATTTTGGTTAATATAAGAATTCAGCGAAATTCTCTCACATTTGTTCAATTTACGTCGCTGATATTTCAGATAGCGTATTGGGCTAAGCGGCATCTCAAAGCGCACGAAATGGCGAGTAAAATACACTATTGAACTTCTATGATAGGGCAATCAGAGACCTGATTAGATCATTTTATATTTTGGTTAATATAAGAATTCAGCGAAATTGTATCACTTTTGTTCAATTTACGTCGCTCCTATTACAGATAGCTTATTGTGCTTAGCGGCATCTCAAAGCGCATGAAGTGACGAGTGAAATGCACTATTAAACTTCTAGGGTTGGTCGAAGAAAGACCCGATTAGATCATTTTACATTAAGGTTAATATAAGAATTCAGGGAAATTCTATCACATTTGTTCAATTTACGTCGCTCCTATTTCAGATAGCGTATTGGGCTAAGCGGCATCTCAAAGCGCATGAAATGGCGAATAAAATGAGCTATTCAACTTCTAGGCTAGGGCGAACAGAGACCGGATTAGATCACTTTACATTATTGTTAATAAAAGAATTCAGCGAAATTCTATCACATTTGTTCAACTTACGTCGCTCCTATTGCAGATAGCGTATTGGGCTAAGTGGCATCTCAAAGCGCATGAAATGGCGAGTAAAATGCACTATTAAACTTCTATGATAGGGCAATCAGAGACTCGATTAGATCATTTTATATTTTGTTTAATAAAAGAATTCTGCGAAATTCTATCACATTTGTTCAACTTATGTCGCTGATATTTCAGATAGCGTATTGGGCTATGCGGCATCTCAAAGCGCAAGAAATGGCGAGTAAAATGCACTCTTAAACTTCTATGATAGGGCAATCAGAGACCCGATTAGATCATTTTCCATTTCGGTTAATATAAGAATTCAGTGAAATTCTATCACATTTGTTCAATTTATTTCGCTCCTATTTCTGATAGCGTATTGGGCTAAGCGGCATCTCAAAGCGCATGAAATGGCGAATAAAATGCCCTATTAAACTTCTAGGCGAGGGCAAACAGAGACCCGATTAGATCATTTTATATTATGATTAATTTAAGAAGTCAGCA
The DNA here is from genome assembly GCA_916610135.2 of Macropis europaea. Taxonomy (NCBI): domain Eukaryota; kingdom Metazoa; phylum Arthropoda; class Insecta; order Hymenoptera; family Melittidae; genus Macropis; species Macropis europaea. The sequence goes on along the minus strand of CAKAJE020001754.1, from coordinate 82,939 downwards.
AAATTCTATCACATTTGTTCAATTTACGTCGTTCCTATTTCAGATAGCCTACTGGGCTAGGCGGCATCTTAAAGCGCGTGGAAGGGCGAGTAAAATACACTACTAAACTTCTATGATAGGGCAATCAGAGACCCGATTAGATCATTTTATATTTTGGTTAATATAAGAATTCAGCGAAATTCTCTCACATTTGTTCAATTTACGTCGCTGATATTTCAGATAGCGTATTGGGCTAAGCGGCACCTCAAAGCGCATGAAATGGCGAGTAAAATGCACTATTGAACTTCTATGATAGGGCAATCAGAGACCTGATTAGATCATTTTATATTTTGGTTAATATAAGAATTCATCGAAATTGTATCACTTTTGTTTAATTTACGTCGCTCCTATTTCAGATAGCGTAATGGGCAAAGCGGCATCTCAAAGCGCATGAAATGACGAGTGAAATGCACTATTAGACTTCTATGGTAGGGCGAACAGAGACCCGATTAGATCATTTTACATTAAGGTTCATATTAGAATTCAGGGAGATTCTATCACATTTGTTCAACTTACGTCGCTCCTATTTCAGATAGCGCACTCGGCTAGGCGGTATCTTAAAGCGCGTGGAATGGCGAGTAAAATGCACTACTAAACTACTATGATAGAGCAATCAGAGACCCGATTAGGTCATTTTATATTTTGGTTAATATAAGAATTCAGCGAAATTCTATCACATTTGTTCAATTTACGTCGCTCCTATTAAAGATAGCGTATTGGGCTAAGCGGCATCTGAAAGCGCATGAAATGGCGAGTAAAATGCACTATTAAACTTCTAGGGTAGGGCAAACAGAGACCCGATTAGATCATTTTATATTATTATTAATTTAAGAAGTCAGCAAAATTCTATCACATTTGTTCAATTTACGTCGTTCCTATTTCAGATAGCGTACTGGGCCAGGCGGCATCTTAAAGCGCGTGGAAAGGCGAGTAAAATGCACTATTAAACTTCTATGATAGGGCAATCAGAGACCCGATTAGATCATTTTATATTTTGTTTAATATAACATTTCAGGGAAATTCTGTCACATTTGTTCAATTTATTTCGCTCCTATTTCTGATAGCGTATTGGGCTAAGCGGCATCTCAAAGCGCATGAAATGGCGAATAAAATGCCCTATTAAACTTCTAGGCGAGGGCAAACAGAGACCCGATTAGATCATTTTATATTATGATTAATTTAAGAAGTCAGCAAAATTCTATCACATTTGTTCAATTTACGTCGTTCCTATTTCAGATAGCCTACTGGGCTAGGCGGCATCTTAAAGCGCGTGGAAGGGCGAGTAAAATACACTACTAAACTTCTATGATAGGGCAATCAGAGACCCGATTAGATCATTTTATATTTTGGTTAATATAAGAATTCAGCGAAATTCTCTCACATTTGTTCAATTTACGTCGCTGATATTTCAGATAGCGTATTGGGCTAAGCGGCACCTCAAAGCGCATGAAATGGCGAGTAAAATGCACTATTGAACTTCTATGATAGGGCAATCAGAGACCTGATTAGATCATTTTATATTTTGGTTAATATAAGAATTCATCGAAATTGTATCACTTTTGTTTAATTTACGTCGCTCCTATTTCAGATAGCGTAATGGGCAAAGCGGCATCTCAAAGCGCATGAAATGACGAGTGAAATGCACTATTAGACTTCTATGGTAGGGCGAACAGAGACCCGATTAGATCATTTTACTTTAAGGTTCATATTAGAATTCAGGGAGATTCTATCACATTTGTTCAACTTACGTCGCTCCTATTTCAGATAGCGCACTCGGCTAGGCGGTATCTTAAAGCGCGTGGAATGGCGAGTAAAATGCACTACTAAACTACTATGATAGAGCAATCAGAGACCCGATTAGGTCATTTTATATTTTGGTTAATATAAGAATTCAGCGAAATTCTATCACATTTGTTCAATTTACGTCGCTCCTATTAAAGATAGCGTATTGGGCTAAGCGGCATCTGAAAGCGCATGAAATGGCGAGTAAAATGCACTATTAAACTTCTAGGGTAGGGCAAACAGAGACCCGATTAGATCATTTTATATTATTATTAATTAAAGAAGTCAGCAAAATTCTATCACATTTGTTCAATTTACGTCGTTCCTATTTCAGATAGCGTACTGGGCCAGGCGGCATCTTAAAGCGCGTGGAAAGGCGAGTAAAATGCACTATTAAACTTCTATGATAGGGCAATCAGAGACCCGATTAGATCATTTTATATTTTGTTTAATGTAACATTTCAGGGAAATTCTGTCACATTTGTTCAATTTACGTCGCTCCTATTTCAGATAGCTTATTGGGCATAGCGGCATCTGAAAGCGCATGAAATGGCGAGTAAAATGCACTATTAAACTTCAGGGGTAGGGCAAACAAAGACCCGATTAAATCATTTTATATTATGGTTAATTTAAGAATTCAGCGAAATTCTATCACATTTGTTCAATTCACGTCGCTACTATTTCAGATAGCGTATTAGGCTAAGCGGCATCTCAAAGCGCATGAAATGGCGAGTATAATGCACTATTAAACTTCTAGAATAAGGCAAACAGAGACCCGATTAGATCATTTTATATTACGGTTAATATAAGAATGCAGCGTAATTCTATCACATTTGTTCAACTTACGTCGCTCCTCTTTCAGATAGCGTACTGGGCTAGGCGGCATCTTAAAGCGCGTGGAATGGCGAGTAAAATGCACTATTAAACTTCTATGATAGGGGTATCAGAGACCCGATTAGATCATTTCATATTTTGGTTAATATATGAATTCAGGGAAATTCTATCACATTTGTTCAACTTACGTCGCTCCTATTTCAGATAGCGTACTGCGCTAGGCGGCATCTTAAAGCGCGTGGAATGGCGAGTAAAATGCACTATTAAACTTCTATGATAGGGCTATCAGAGACCCGATTAGATCATTTTATATTTTGGTTAATATAAGAATTCAGTGAAATTCTATCACATATGTTCAATTTACGTCGCTCCTATTTCAGTTAGCGTATTGGGCTAAGCAGCAATCTCAAAGTGCATGAAATGGCGAGTAAAATGCACTATTAAACTTCTAGGGTAAGGCAAACAGAGACCCGATTAGATCATTTTATATAATGGTTAATTTAAGAATTCAGCAAAATTCTATCACATTTTTTCAATTTACGTCGTTCCTATTTCAGCTAGCGTACTGGGCTTGGCGGCATCTTAAAACGCGAGGAATGGCGAGTAAAATGCACTGTTAAACTTCTATGATAGGGCAATCAGAGACCCGATTAGATCATTTTATATTTTGATTAATATAAGAATTCACCGAAATTCTATCAGATTTGTTCAATTTACGTCGCTCCTATTTCAGACAGCGTATTGGGCTAAGCGGCATCTCAAAGCGCATGAAATGGCGAGTAAAATGCACTATTGAACTTCTATGATAGGGCAATGAGAGACCTGATTAGATCATTTTATATTTTGGTTAACATAAGAATTCAGCGAAATTGTATCACTTTTGTTTAATTTACGTCGCTCCTATTTCAGATAGCGTAATGGGCTAAGCGGCATCTCAAAGCGCATGAAATGACGAGCGAAATGCACTATTAGACTTCTATGGTAGGGCGAACAGAGACCCGATTAGATCATTTTACATTAAGGTTAATATAAGAATTCAGGGAAATTCTATCACATTTGTTCCATTTACGTCGCTCCTATTTCAGATAGCGTATTGGGCTAAGCGGCATCTTAAAGCGCGTGGAATGGCGAGTAAAATGCACTAATACACTTCTAGGGTAGGGCAAACAGAGGCCCGATTAGATCATTTCATATTATGGTTAATTTAAGAATTCACCGAAATTCTATCACATTTGTTCAATTTACGTCGCTCCTATTTCAGATAGCGTATTGGGCTAAGCGGCATCTCAAAGCCCATGAAATGGCGATTAAAATGCACTATTAAACTTCTAGGGTGAGGCAAACAGATACCCGATTAGATCATTTTATATTACGGTTAACATAAGAATTCAGCGTAATTCTATCACATTTGTTCAACTTACGTCGCTCCTATTTCAGATAGCGTACAGGGCTAGGCGGCATCTTAAAGCGCGTGGAAGGGCGAGTAAAATGCACTACTAAACTTCTAGGGTAGGGCAAACAGAGACCCGATTAGATCATTTTATATTATGGTTAATTTAATAATTCAGCAAAATTCTATCACATTTGTTCAATTTACGTCGCTCCTATTTCAGATAGCGTACTGGGCTAGGCGGCATCTTAAAGCGCGTGGAAGGGTGAGTAAAATTCACTACTAATCTTCCATGATAGGGCAATCAGAGACCCGATTAGATCATTTTATATTTTGTTTAATATAAGATTTCAGGGAAATTCTATCACATTTGTTCAATTTACGTCGCTCCTATTTCAGATAGCGTACTGGGCTAGGCGGCATCTTAAAGCGCGTGGAAAGGCGAGTAAAATGCACTATTAAACTTCTATGATAGGGCAATCAGAGACCCGATTAGATCATTTTATATTTTGGTTAATATAAGAATTCATCGAAATTGTATCACTTTTGTTTAATTTACGTCGCTCCTATTTCAGATAGCGTAATGGGCAAAGCGGCATCTCAAAGCGCATGAAATGACGAGTGAAATGCACTATTAGACTTCTATGGTAGGGCGAACAGAGACCCGATTAGATCATTTTACTTTAAGGTTCATATTAGAATTCAGGGAGATTCTATCACATTTGTTCAACTTACGTCGCTCCTATTTCAGATAGCGCACTCGGCTAGGCGGTATCTTAAAGCGCGTGGAATGGCGAGTAAAATGCACTACTAAACTACTATGATAGAGCAATCAGAGACCCGATTAGGTCATTTTATATTTTGGTTAATATAAGAATTCAGCGAAATTCTATCACATTTGTTCAATTTACGTCGCTCCTATTAAAGATAGCGTATTGGGCTAAGCGGCATCTGAAAGCGCATGAAATGGCGAGTAAAATGCACTATTAAACTTCTAGGGTAGGGCAAACAGAGACCCGATTAGATCATTTTATATTATTATTAATTTAAGAAGTCAGCAAAATTCTATCACATTTGTTCAATTTACGTCGTTCCTATTTCAGATAGCGTACTGGGCCAGGCGGCATCTTAAAGCGCGTGGAATGGCGAGTAAAATGCACTATTAAACTTCTATGATAGGGCAATCAGAGACCCGATTAGATCATTTTATATTTTGTTTAATGTAACATTTCAGGGAAATTCTGTCACATTTGTTCAATTTACGTCGCTCCTATTTCAGATAGCTTATTGGGCATAGCGGCATCTGAAAGCGCATGAAATGGCGAGTAAAATGCACTATTAAACTTCAGGGGTAGGGCAAACAAAGACCCGATTAAATCATTTTATATTATGGTTAATTTAAGAATTCAGCGAAATTCTATCACATTTGTTCAATTCACGTCGCTACTATTTCAGATAGCGTATTAGGCTAAGCGGCATCTCAAAGCGCATGAAATGGCGAGTATAATGCACTATTAAACTTCTAGAATAAGGCAAACAGAGACCCGATTAGATCATTTTATATTACGGTTAATATAAGAATGCAGCGTAATTCTATCACATTTGTTCAACTTACGTCGCTCCTCTTTCAGATAGCGTACTGGGCTAGGCGGCATCTTAAAGCGCGTGGAATGGCGAGTAAAATGCACTATTAAACTTCTATGATAGGGGTATCAGAGACCCGATTAGATCATTTCATATTTTGGTTAATATATGAATTCAGGGAAATTCTATCACATTTGTTCAACTTACGTCGCTCCTATTTCAGATAGCGTACTGCGCTAGGCGGCATCTTAAAGCGCGTGGAATGGCGAGTAAAATGCACTATTAAACTTCTATGATAGGGCTATCAGAGACCCGATTAGATCATTTTATATTTTGGTTAATATAAGAATTCAGTGAAATTCTATCACATATGTTCAATTTACGTCGCTCCTATTTCAGTTAGCGTATTGGGCTAAGCAGCAATCTCAAAGTGCATGAAATGGCGAGTAAAATGCACTATTAAACTTCTAGGGTAAGGCAAACAGAGACCCGATTAGATCATTTTATATAATGGTTAATTTAAGAATTCAGCAAAATTCTATCACATTTTTTCAATTTACGTCGTTCCTATTTCAGCTAGCGTACTGGGCTTGGCGGCATCTTAAAACGCGAGGAATGGCGAGTAAAATGCACTGTTAAACTTCTATGATAGGGCAATCAGAGACCCGATTAGATCATTTTATATTTTGATTAATATAAGAATTCACCGAAATTCTATCACATTTGTTCAATTTACGTCACTCCTATTTCAGACAGCGTATTGGGCTATGCGGCATCTCAAAGCGCATGAAATGGCGAGTAAAATGCACTATTGAACTTCTATGATAGGGCAATGAGAGACCTGATTAGATCATTTTATATTTTGGTTAACATAAGAATTCAGCGAAATTGTATCACTTTTGTTTAATTCACGTCGCTCCTATTTCAGATAGCGTAATGGGCTAAGCGGCATCTCAAAGCGCATGAAATGACGAGCGAAATGCACTATTAGACTTCTATGGTAGGGCGAACAGAGACCCGATTAGATCATTTTACATTAAGGTTAATATAAGAATTCAGGGAAATTCTATCACATTTGTTCCATTTACGTCGCTCCTATTTCAGATAGCGTATTGGGCTAAGCGGCATCTTAAAGCGCGTGGAATGGCGAGTAAAATGCACTAATACACTTCTAGGGTAGGGCAAACAGAGGCCCGATTAGATCATTTCATATTATGGTTAATTTAAGAATTCACCGAAATTCTATCACATTTGTTCAATTTACGTCGCTCCTATTTCAGATAGCGTATTGGGCTAAGCGGCATCTCAAAGCCCATGAAATGGCGATTAAAATGCACTATTAAACTTCTAGGGTGAGGCAAACAGATACCCGATTAGATCATTTTATATTACGGTTAACATAAGAATTCAGCGTAATTCTATCACATTTGTTCAACTTACGTCGCTCCTATTTCAGATAGCGTACTGGGCTAGGCGGCATCTTAAAGCGCGTGGAAGGGCGAGTAAAATGCACTACTAAACTTCTAGGGTAGGGCAAACAGAGACCCGATTAGATCATTTTATATTATGGTTAATTTAATAATTCAGCAAAATTCTATCACATTTGTTCAATTTACGTCGCTCCTATTTCAGATAGCGTACTGGGCTAGGCGGCATCTTAAAGCGCGTGGAAGGGTGAGTAAAATTCACTACTAATCTTCCATGATAGGGCAATCAGAGACCCGATTAGATCATTTTATATTTTGTTTAATATAAGATTTCAGGGAAATTCTATCACATTTGTTCAATTTACGTCGCTCCTATTTCAGATAGCGTACTGGGCTAGGCGGCATCTTAAAGCGCGTGGAATGGCGAGTAAAATGCACTATTAAACTTCTATGATAGGGCAATCAGAGACCCGATTAGATCATTTTATATTACGGTTAATATAAGAATTCAGCGTAATTCTATCACATTTGTTCAACTTACGTCGCTCCTATTTCAGATAGCGTACTGGGCTAGGTGGCATCTTAAAGCGCGTGGAATGGCGAGTAAAATGCACTACTAAACTACTATGATAGGGCAATCAGAGACCCGATTAGGTCAATTTATATTTTGGTTAATATAAGAATTCAGCGAAATTCTATCACATTTGTTCAATTTACGTCGCTCCTATTAGAGATAGCTTATTGTGCTTAGCGGCATCTCAAAGCGCATGAAGTGACGAGTGAAATGCCCTATTAAACTTCTAGGGTTGGTCGAAGAAAGACCCAATTAGATCATTTTACATTAAGGTTAATATAAGAATTCAGGGAAATTCTATCACATTTGTTCAATTTACGTCGCTCCTATTTCAGATAGCGTATTGGGCTAAGCGGCATCTCAAAGCGCATGAAATGGCGAATAAAATGAGCTATTAAACTTCCAGGCTAGAGCGAACAGAGACCCGATTAGATCATTTTACATTATGGTTAATAAAAGAATTCAGCGAAATTCTATCACATTTGTTCAACTTACGGCGCTACTATTGCAGATAGCGTATTGGGCTAAGCGGCATCTCAAAGCGCATGAAATGGCGAATAAAATGAGCTATTAAACTTCCAGGCTAGGGCAAACAGAGACCCGATTAGATCATTTTATATTACGGTAAATATAAGAATTCAGCGTAATTCTGTCACATTTGTTCAACTTACGTCGCTCCTATTTCAGATAGCATTTTGGGCTAAGCGGCACCTCAAAGCGCATGAAATGGCGAGTGAAATGCAATATTAAACTTCGAGGGTAGGGCAAACAGAGACCCGATTAGATCATTTTTTATTATGGTGAATTTAAGCATTCAGCATAATTCTTTCTCATTTCTTCAATCTACGTCGCTCCTATTTCAGATAGCTTATTGGGCTTAGCGGCATCTCAAAGCGCATGAAGTGACGAGTGAAATGCACTATTAAACTTCTAGGGTAGGGCAAACAGACACCCGATTAGCTCATTTTATATTATGGTTAATTTAAGAATTAAGCAAAATTCGATTACATTTGTTCAATTTACGTCGCTCCTATTTCAGATAGCGTATTGGGCTAAGCGGCATCTGAAGGCGCATGAAATGGCGAGTAAAATGCACTATTAAAGTTCTAGGGTAGGGCAAACAGAGACCCGATTAGATCATTTTATATTATGGTTAATTTAAGAATTAAGCAAAATTCTATCACATTTGTTCAATTTACGTCGCTCCTATTTCAGATAGCGTACTGGGCTAGGCGGCATCTTAAAGCGCGTGGAAGGTTGAGTAGAATGCACTACTAATCTTCCATGATAGGGCAACCAGAGACCCGATTAGATCATTTTACATTTTGTTTAATATAAGATTTCAGGGACATTCTATCACATTTGTTTAATTTACGTCGCTGCTATTTGAGATAGCGTATTCGGCTAAGCGGCATCTCAAAGCGCATGAAATGGCGAATAAAATGCACTATTAAACTTCTAGGCGAGGGCGAACAGAGACCCGATTAGATCATTTTACATTTTGGTTAATAAAAGAATTCAGCGAAATTCTATCACATTTGCTCAATTTACGTCGCTCCTATTACAGATAGCTTATTGTGCTTAGCGGCATCTCAAAGCGCATGAAGTGACGAGTGAAATGCACTATTAAACTTCTAGGGTAGGGCAAACAGACACCCAATTAGATCATTTTATATTATGGTTAATTTAAGAATTCAGCAAAATTCTATCACATATGTTCAATTTACGTCGTTCCTATTTCAGATAGCGTCCTGGGCTAAGCGGCATCTAATAGCGCACGAAATGGCGAGTATAATGCACTATTAAACTTCTAGGATAAGGCAAACAGAGACCCGATTAGATCATTTTATGTTACGGTTAATATTAGAATTCAGCGTAATTCTATCACATTTGTTCAAGTTACGTCGCTCCTATTTCTGATAGCGTACTGGGCTAGGCGGCATCTTAAAGCGCGTGGAATGGCGAGTAAAATGCACTACTAAACTTCTATGATAGGGCAATCAGGCACTCGATTAGGTCATTTTATATTTTGTTTAATATAAGATTTCAGGGAAATTCTATCTCATTTGTTCAATTTACGTCGCTCCTATTTCAGTTAGCGTATTCGGCTAAGCGGCATCTCAAAGAGCATGGAATGGCGAATAAAATGCACTATTAAACTTCTAGGGTAGGGCAAACAGAGACCCGATAAGATCATTTTACATTATGGTTAATAAAAGAATTCAGCGAAATTCTATCACATTTGTTCAACTTACGTCGCTCGTATTTCAGATAGCGTATTGGGCTAAGCGGCATCTCAAAGCGCATGAAATGGCGAGTAAAATGCACTATTAAACTTCTAGGGTAGGGCAAACAAAGACCCGATTAAATCATTTTATATTATGGTTAATTTAAGAATTCAGCGAAATTCTATCACATTTGTTCAATTTACGTCGCTCCTATTTCAGATAGCGTATTGGGCTAGGCGGCATCCTAAAGCCCGCGGAATGGCGAATAAAATGCACTATTAAGCTTCTATGCTAGGGCAATCAGAGACCTGATTAGATCATTTTATATTTTGGTTAATATAAGAATTCAGTGAAAATCTATCACATTTGTTCAATTTATTTCGCTCCTATTTCTGATAGCGTATTGGGCTAAGCGGCATCTCAAAGCGCATGAAATGGCGAATAAAATGTAGTATTAAACTTCTAGGCGAGGGCGAACAGAGACCCGATTAGATCATTTTACATTATGGTTAATAAAAGAATTCAGCGAAATTCTATCACATTTGTTCAATTTACGTCGCTATTATTACAGATAGCTTATTGTGCTTAGCGGCATCTCAAAGCGCATGAAGTGACGAGTTAAATGCACTATTAAACTTCTAGGGTTGGTCGAAGAAAGACCCGATTAGATCATTTTACATTAAGGTTACTATAAGAACTCAGGGAAATTCTATCACATTTGTTCAATTTACGTCGCTCCTATTTCAGATAGCGTATTGGGCTAAGCGGCATCTCAAAGCGCATGAAATGGCGAATAAAATGAGCTATTCAACTTCTAGGCTAGGGCGAACAGAGACCGGATTAGATCACTTTACATTATGGTTAATAACAGAATTCAGCGAAATTCTATCACATTTGTTCAACTTACGTCGCTCCTATTGCAGATAGCGTATTGGGCTAAGTGGCATCTCAAAGCGCATGAAATGGCGAGTAAAATGCACTATTAAACTTCTATGATAGGGCAATCAGAGACTCGATTAGATCAATTTATATTTTGTTTAATAAAAGAATTCAGCGAAATTCTATCACATTTGTTCAACTTACGTCGCTGATATTTCAGGTAGCTTATTGGGCTATGCGGCATCTCAAAGCGCAAGAAATGGTGAGTAAAATGTACTCTTAAACTTCTATGATAGGGCAATCAGAGACCCGATTAGATCATTTTATATTTTGTTTAATATAAGATTGCAGGGAAATTCTATCACATTTGTTCAATTTACGTCGCTCCTATTTCAGTTAGCGTATTGGGCTAAGCAGCATCTCAAAGTGCATGAAATGGCGAGTAAAATGCACTATTAAACTTCTAGGGTAGGGCAAACAGAGACCCGATTAGATCATTTTATATAATGGTTAATTTAAGAATTCAGCAAAATTCTATCCCATTTTTTCAATTTACGTCGTTCCTATTTCAGCTAGCGTACTGGGCTTGGCGGCAGCTTAAAACGCGAGGAATGGCGAGTAAAATGCACTGTTAAACTTCTATGATAGGGCAATCAGAGACCCGATTAGATCATTTTATATTTTGTTTAATATAAGATTTCAGGGAAATTCTATCACATTTGTTCAATTTACGTCGCTCCTATTTCAGATAGCGTAATGGGCTAAGCGGCATCTCAAAGCGCATGAAATGACGAGTGAAATGCACTATTAGACTTCTATGGTAGGGCGAACAGAGACCCGATTATATCATTTTACATTAAGGTTAATATAAGAATTCAGGGAAATTCTATCACATTTGTTCAATTTACGTCGCTCCTATTTCAGATAGCGTATTGGGCTAAGCGGCATCTTAAAGCGCGTGGAATGGCGAGTTAAATGCACTATTACACTTCTAGGGTAGGGCAAACAGAGACCCGATTAGATCATTTTATATTATGGTTAATTTAAGTATTCACCGAAATTCTATCACATTTGTTCAATTTACGTCGCTCCTATTTCAGACAGCGTATTGGGCTAAGCGGAATCTCAAAGCGCATGGAATGTCGAATAAAATGCACTATTAAACTTCTAGGCTAGGGCGAACAGAGAGCTGATTAAATCATTTTACATTATGGTTAATAAAAGATTTCAGCGAAATTCTATCACATTTGTACAATTTACGTCGCTCCTATTTCAGATAGCGTATTGAGCTAAGCGGCATCTCAAAGCGCATGAAATGGCGAGTAAAATGCACTATTGAACTTCTATGATAGGGCAATCAGAGACCTGATTAGATCATTTTATATTTTGGTTAATTTAAGAATTCACCGAAATTCTATCACATTTGTTCAATTTACGTCGCTCCTATTTCAGGTAGCGTATTGGGCTAAGCGGCATCTCAAAGCCCATGAAATGGCGATTAAAATGCACTATTAAACTTCTAGGGTAAGGCAAACAGATACCCGATTAGATCATTTTATATTACGGTTAATATAAGAATTCAGCGTAATTCTATCACATTTGTTCAACTTACATCGCTCCTATTTCAGATAGCTTACAGGGCTAGGTGGCATCTTAAAGCGCGTGGAAGGGCGAGTAAAATGCACTACTAAACTTCTAGGGTAGGGCAAACAGAGACCCGATTAGATCATTTTATATTATGGTTAATTTAAGAATTCAGCAAAATTCTATCACATTTGTTCAATTTACGTCGCTCCTATTTCAGATAGCGTACTGTGCTAGGCGGCATCCTAAAGCGCGCGGAATGGCGAGTAAAATGCACTATTAAACTTCTATGCTAGGTCAATCAGAGACCCGATTAGATCATTTTATATTTTGTTTAATATAAGATTTCAGGGAAATTCTATCACATTTGTTCAATTTACGTCGCTCCTATTTCAGATAGCGTACCGGGCTAGGCGGCATCTTAAAGCGCGTGGAAAGGCGAGTAAAATGCACTATTAAACTTCTATGATAGGGCAATCAGAGACCCGATTAGATCATTTTATATTACGGTTAATATAAGAATTCAGCGTAATTCTATCACATTTGTTCAACTTACATCGCTCCTATTTCAGATAGCGTACTGGGCTAGGTGGCATCTTAAAGCGCGTGGAATGGCGAGTAAAATGCACTACTAAACTACTATGATAGGGCAATCAGAGACCCGATTAGGTCAATTTATATTTTGGTTAATATAAGAATTCAGCGAAATTCTATCACATTTGTTCAATTTACGTCGCTACTATCACAGATAGCTTATTGTGCTTAGCGGCATCTCAAAGCGCATGAAGTGACGAGTGAAATGCACTATTAAACTTCTAGGGTTGGTCGAAGAAAGACCCAATTAGATCATTTTACATTAAGGTTAATATAAGAATTCAGGGAAATTCTATCACATTTGTTCAATTTACGTCGCTCCTATTTCAGATAGCGTATTGGGCTAAGCGGCATCTCAAAGCGCATGAAATGGCGAATAAAATGAGCTATTAAACTTCCAGGCTAGGGCGAACAGAGACCCGATTAGATCATTTTACATTATGGTTAATAAAAGAATTCAGCGAAATTCTATCACATTTGTTCAACTTACGTCGCTCCTATTGCAGATAGCGTATTGGGCTAAGTGGCATCTCAAAGCGCATGAAATGGCGAGTAAAATGCACTATTAAACTTCTATGATAGGGCAATCAGAGACCCGGTTAGATCATTTTATATTTTATTTAATATAAGATTTCAGGGACATTCTATCACATTTGTTTAATTTACGTCGCTGCTATTTCAGATAGCGTATTGGGCTAAGCGGCATCTTAAAGCGCGTGGAATGGCGAGTAAAATGCACTACTAAACTACTATGATAGGGCAATCAGAGACACGATTAGGTCATTTTGTATTTTGGTTAATATAAGAATTCAGCGAAATTCTATCACATTTGTTCAATTTACGTCGCTCCTAATACAGATAGCTTATTGTGCTTAGCGGCATCTCAAAGCGCATGAAGTGACGAGTGAAATTCACTATTAAACTTCTTGGGTAGGGCAAACAGAGACCCGATTAGATCATTTTATATTATGGTTAATTTAAGAATTCAGCAAAATTCTATCACATTTGTTCAATTTACGTCGTTCCTATTTCAGATAGCGTCCTGGGCTAAGCGGCATCTAATAGCGCATGAAATAGCGAGTATAATGCACTATTAAACTTCTAGGGTAGGGCAAACAGAGACCCGATAAGATCATTTTACATTATGGTTAATAAAAGAATTCAGCGAAATTCTATCACATTTGTTCAACTTACGTCGCTCGTATTTCAGATAGCGTATTGGGCTAAGCGGCATCTCAAAGCGCATGAAATGGCGAGTAAAATGCACTATTAAACTTCTAGGGTAGGGCAAACAAAGACCCGATTAAATCATTTTATATTATGGTTAATTTAAGAATTCAGCGAAATTCTATCAGATTTGTTCAATTTACGTCGCTCCTATTTCAGATAGCGTATTGGGCTAGGCGGCATCCTAAAGCGCGCGGAATGGCGAGTAAAATGCACTATTAAGCTTCTATGCTAGGGCAATCAGAGACCTGATTAGATCATTTTATATTTTGGTTAATATAAGTATTCAGTGAAATTCTATCACATTTGTTCAATTTATTTCGCTCCCTTTCTGATAGCGTATTGGGCTAAGCGGCATCTCAAAGCGCATGAAATGGCGAATAAAATGCACTATTAAACTTCTAGGAGAGGGCGAACAGAGACCCGATTAGATCATTTTACATTATGGTTAATAAAAGAATTCAGCGAAATTCTATCACATTTGTTCAATTTACGTCGCTCCTATTACAGATAGCTTATTGTGCTTAGCGGCATCTCAAAGCGCATGAAGTGACGAGTGAAATGCACTATTAAACTTCTAGGGTTGGTCGAAGAAAGACCCGATTAGATCATTTTACATTAAGGTTACTATAAGTACTCAGGGAAATTCTATCACATTTGTTCAATTTACGACGCTCCTATTTCAGATAGCGTATTGGGCTAAGCGGCATCTCAAAGCGCATTAAATGGCGAATAAAATGAGCTATTCAACTTCTAGGCTAGGGCGAACAGAGACCGGATTAGATCACTTTACATTATGGTTAATAAAAGAATTCAGCGAAATTCTATCACATTTGCTCAACTTACGTCGCTCCTATTGCAGATAGCGTATTGGGCTAAGTGGCATCTCAAAGCGCATGAAATCGCGAGTAAAATGCACTATTAAACTTCTATGATAGGGCAATCAGAGACTCGATTAGATCATTTTATATTTTGTTTAATAAAAGAATTCAGCGAAATTCTATCACATTTGTTCAACTTACGTCGCTGATATTTCAGGTAGCGTATTGGGCTATGCTGCATCTCAAAGCGCAAGAAATGGTGAGTAAAATGCACTCTTAAACTTCTATGATAGGGCAATCAGAGACCCGATTAGATAACTTTATATTTTGTTTAATATAAGATTGCAGGGAAATTCTATCACATTTGTTCAATTTACGTCGCTCCTATTTCAGATAGCGTACTGGGCTAGGCGGCATCTTAAAGCCCGTGGAAAGGCGAGTAAAATGCACTATTAAACTTCTATGATAGGGCAATCAGAGACCCGATTAGATCATTTTATATTACAGTTAACATAACAATTCAGCGTAATTCTATCACATTTGTTCAACTTACGTCGCTCCTATCTCAGATAGCGTACTGGGCTAGGCGGCATCTTAAAGCGCGTGGAATGGCGCGTAAAATGCACTATTAAACTTCTATGATAGGGCAATCAGAGACCCGATTAGATCATTTTATATTTGGTTAATATAAGAATTCAGTGAAATTCTATCACATTTGTTCAATTTACGTCGCTCCTATTTCTGATAGCGTATTGGGCTAAGCGGCATCTCAAAGCGCATGAAATGGCGAATAAAATGTAGTATTAAACTTCTAGGCGAGGGCGAACAGAGACCCGATTAGATCATTTTACATTATGGTTAATAAAAGAATTCAGCGAAATTCTATCACATTTGTTCAACTTACGTCGCTCCTCTTTCAGATAGCGTACTGGGCTAGGCGGCATCTTAAAGCGCGTGGAATGGCGAGTAAAATGCACTATTAAACTTCTATGATAGGGCAATCAGAGACCCGATTAGATCATTTTATATTTTGGTTAATATAAGAATGCAGTGAAATTCTATCACATTTGTTCAATTTACGTCGCTCCTATTTCAGATAGCGTACTGGGCTAGGCGGCATCTTAAAGCGCGTAGAATGGCGAGTAAAATGCACTACTAAACTTCTATGATAGGGCAATCAGGCACTCGATTAGATCATTTTATATTTTGTTTAATATAAGATTTCAGGGAAATTCTATCTCATTTGTTCAATTTACGTCGCTCCTATTTCAGTTAGCGTATTCGGCTAAGCGGCATCTCAAAGAGCATGAAATGGCGAATAAAATGCACTAGTAAACTTCTAGGCTAGGGCGAACAGAGACCCGATTATATCATTTTACATTATGGTTAATAAAAGAATTCAGCGAAATTCTATCACATTTGTTCAACTTACGTCGCTCCTCTTTCAGATAGCGTATTGGGCTAGGCGGCATCTTAAAGCGCGTGGAATGGCGAGTAAAATGCACTATTAAACTTCTATGATAGGGCAATCAGAGACCCGATTAGATCATTTTATATTTTGGTTAATATAAGAATTCAGTGAAATTCTATCACATTTGTTCAATTTACGTCGCTCCTATTTCAGATAGCGTACTGGGCTAGGCGGCATCTTAAAGCGCGTGGAATGGCGAGTAAAATGCACTATTAAACTTCTAGGGTAAGGCAAACAGAGACCCGATTAGATCATTTTATATAATGGTTAATTTAAGAATTCAGCAAAATTCTATCACATTTTTTCAATTTACGTCGTTCCTATTTCAGCTAGCGTACTGGGCTTGGCGGCATCTTAAAACGCGAGGAATGGCGAGTAAAATGCACTGTTAAACTTCTATGATAGGGCAATCAGAGACCCGATTAGATCATTTTATATTTTGGTTAACATAAGAATTCAGCGAAATTGTATCACTTTTGTTTAATTTACGTCGCTCCTATTTCAGATAGCGTAATGGGCTAAGCGGCATCTCAAAGCGCATGAAATGACGAGCGAAATGCACTATTAGACTTCTATGGTAGGGCGAACAGAGACCCGATTAGATCATTTTACATTAAGGTTAATATAAGAATTCAGGGAAATTCTATCACATTTGTTCCATTTACGTCGCTCCTATTTCAGATAGCGTATTGGGCTAAGCGGCATCTTAAAGCGCGTGGAATGGCGAGTAAAATGCACTAATACACTTCTAGGGTAGGGCAAACAGAGGCCCGATTAGATCATTTCATATTATGGTTAATTTAAGAATTCACCGAAATTCTATCACATTTGTTCAATTTACGTCGCTCCTATTTCAGATAGCGTATTGGGCTAAGCGGCATCTCAAAGCCCATGAAATGGCGATTAAAATGCACTATTAAACTTCTAGGGTGAGGCAAACAGATACCCGATTAGATCATTTTATATTACGGTTAACATAAGAATTCAGCGTAATTCTATCACATTTGTTCAACTTACGTCGCTCCTATTTCAGATAGCGTACAGGGCTAGGCGGCATCTTAAAGCGCGTGGAAGGGCGAGTAAAATGCACTACTAAACTTCTAGGGTAGGGCAAACAGAGACCCGATTAGATCATTTTATATTATGGTTAATTTAATAATTCAGCAAAATTCTATCACATTTGTTCAATTTACGTCGCTCCTATTTCAGATAGCGTACTGGGCTAGGCGGCATCTTAAAGCGCGTGGAAGGGTGAGTAAAATTCACTACTAATCTTCCATGATAGGGCAATCAGAGACCCGATTAGATCATTTTATATTTTGTTTAATATAAGATTTCAGGGAAATTCTATCACATTTGTTCAATTTACGTCGCTCCTATTTCAGATAGCGTACTGGGCTAGGCGGCATCTTAAAGCGCGTGGAAAGGCGAGTAAAATGCACTATTAAACTTCTATGATAGGGCAATCAGAGACCCGATTAGATCATTTTATATTACGGTTAATATAAGAATTCAGCGTAATTCTATCACATTTGTTCAACTTACGTCGCTCCTATTTCAGATAGCGTACTGGGCTAGGTGGCATCTTAAAGCGCGTGGAATGGCGAGTAAAATGCACTACTAAACTACTATGATAGGGCAATCAGAGACCCGATTAGGTCAATTTATATTTTGGTTAATATAAGAATTCAGCGAAATTCTATCACATTTGTTCAATTTACGTCGCTCCTATTAGAGATAGCTTATTGTGCTTAGCGGCATCTCAAAGCGCATGAAGTGACGAGTGAAATGCCCTATTAAACTTCTAGGGTTGGTCGAAGAAAGACCCAATTAGATCATTTTACATTAAGGTTAATATAAGAATTCAGGGAAATTCTATCACATTTGTTCAATTTACGTCGCTCCTATTTCAGATAGCGTATTGGGCTAAGCGGCATCTCAAAGCGCATGAAATGGCGAATAAAATGAGCTATTAAACTTCCAGGCTAGAGCGAACAGAGACCCGATTAGATCATTTTACATTATGGTTAATAAAAGAATTCAGCGAAATTCTATCACATTTGTTCAACTTACGGCGCTACTATTGCAGATAGCGTATTGGGCTAAGCGGCATCTCAAAGCGCATGAAATGGCGAATAAAATGAGCTATTAAACTTCCAGGCTAGGGCAAACAGAGACCCGATTAGATCATTTTATATTACGGTAAATATAAGAATTCAGCGTAATTCTGTCAAATTTGTTCAACTTACGTCGCTCCTATTTCAGATAGCATTTTGGGCTAAGCGGCACCTCAAAGCGCATGAAATGGCGAGTGAAATGCAATATTAAACTTCGAGGGTAGGGCAAACAGAGACCCGATTAGATCATTTTTTATTATGGTCAATTTAAGCATTCAGCATAATTCTTTCTCATTTCTTCAATCTACGTCGCTCCTATTTCAGATAGCTTATTGGGCTTAGCGGCATCTCAAAGCGCATGAAGTGACGAGTGAAATGCACTATTAAACTTCTAGGGTAGGGCAAACAGACACCCGATTAGCTCATTTTATATTATGGTTAATTTAAGAATTAAGCAAAATTCGATTACATTTGTTCAATTTACGTCGCTCCTATTTCAGATAGCGTATTGGGCTAAGCGGCATCTGAAGGCGCATGAAATGGCGAGTAAAATGCACTATTAAAGTTCTAGGGTAGGGCAAACAGAGACCCGATTAGATCATTTTATATTATGGTTAATTTAAGAATTAAGCAAAATTCTATCACATTTGTTCAATTTACGTCGCTCCTATTTCAGATAGCGTACTGGGCTAGGCGGCATCTTAAAGCGCGTGGAAGGTTGAGTAGAATGCACTACTAATCTTCCATGATAGGGCAACCAGAGACCCGATTAGATCATTTTACATTTTGTTTAATATAAGATTTCAGGGACATTCTATCACATTTGTTTAATTTACGTCGCTGCTATTTGAGATAGCGTATTCGGCTAAGCGGCATCTCAAAGCGCATGAAATGGCGAATAAAATGCACTATTAAACTTCTAGGCGAGGGCGAACAGAGACCCGATTAGATCATTTTACATTTTGGTTAATAAAAGAATTCAGCGAAATTCTATCACATTTGCTCAATTTACGTCGCTCCTATTACAGATAGCTTATTGTGCTTAGCTGCATCTCAAAGCGCATGAAGTGACGAGTGAAATGCACTATTAAACTTCTAGGGTAGGGCAAACAGACACCCAATTAGATCATTTTATATTATGGTTAATTTAAGAATTCAGCAAAATTCTATCACATATGTTCAATTTACGTCGTTCCTATTTCAGATAGCGTCCTGGGCTAAGCGGCATCTAATAGCGCACGAAATGGCGAGTATAATGCACTATTAAACTTCTAGGATAAGGCAAACAGAGACCCGATTAGATCATTTTATGTTACGGTTAATATTAGAATTCAGCGTAATTCTATCACATTTGTTCAAGTTACGTCGCTCCTATTTCTGATAGCGTACTGGGCTAGGCGGCATCTTAAAGCGCGTGGAATGGCGAGTAAAATGCACTACTAAACTTCTATGATAGGGCAATCAGGCACTCGATTAGGTCATTTTATATTTTGTTTAATATAAGATTTCAGGGAAATTCTATCTCATTTGTTCAATTTACGTCGCTCCTATTTCAGTTAGCGTATTCGGCTAAGCGGCATCTCAAAGAGCATGGAATGGCGAATAAGATGCACTATTAAACTTCTAGGGTAGGGCAAACAGAGACCCGATAAGATCATTTTACATTATGGTTAATAAAAGAATTCAGCGAAATTCTATCACATTTGTTCAACTTACGTCGCTCGTATTTCAGATAGCGTATTGGGCTAAGCGGCATCTCAAAGCGCATGAAATGGCGAGTAAAATGCACTATTAAACTTCTAGGGTAGGGCAAACAAAGACCCGATTAAATCATTTTATATTATGGTTAATTTAAGAATTCAGCGAAATTCTATCACATTTGTTCAATTTACGTCGCTCCTATTTCAGATAGCGTATTGGGCTAGGCGGCATCCTAAAGCCCGCGGAATGGCGAATAAAATGCACTATTAAGCTTCTATGCTAGGGCAATCAGAGACCTGATTAGATCATTTTATATTTTGGTTAATATAAGAATTCAGTGAAAATCTATCACATTTGTTCAATTTATTTCGCTCCTATTTCTGATAGCGTATTGGGCTAAGCGGCATCTCAAAGCGCATGAAATGGCGAATAAAATGTAGTATTAAACTTCTAGGCGAGGGCGAACAGAGACCCGATTAGATCATTTTACATTATGGTTAATAAAAGAATTCAGCGAAATTCTATCACATTTGTTCAATTTACGTCGCTATTATTACAGATAGCTTATTGTGCTTAGCGGCATCTCAAAGCGCATGAAGTGACGAGTTAAATGCACTATTAAACTTCTAGGGTTGGTCGAAGAAAGACCCGATTAGATCATTTTACATTAAGGTTAATATAAGAACTCAGGGAAATTCTATCACATTTGTTCAATTTACGTCGCTCCTATTTCAGATAGCGTATTGGGCTAAGCGGCATCTCAAAGCGCATGAAATGGCGAATAAAATGAGCTATTCAACTTCTAGGCTAGGGCGAACAGAGACCGGATTAGATCACTTTACATTATGGTTAATAACAGAATTCAGCGAAATTCTATCACATTTGTTCAACTTACGTCGCTCCTATTGCAGATAGCGTATTGGGCTAAGTGGCATCTCAAAGCGCATGAAATGGCGAGTAAAATGCACTATTAAACTTCTATGATAGGGCAATCAGAGACTCGATTAGATCAATTTATATTTTGTTTAATAAAAGAATTCAGCGAAATTCTATCACATTTGTTCAACTTACGTCGCTGATATTTCAGGTAGCTTATTGGGCTATGCGGCATCTCAAAGCGCAAGAAATGGTGAGTAAAATGTACTCTTAAACTTCTATGATAGGGCAATCAGAGACCCGATTAGATCATTTTATATTTTGTTTAATATAAGATTGCAGGGAAATTCTATCACATTTGTTCAATTTACGTCGCTCCTATTTCAGTTAGCGTATTGGGCTAAGCAGCATCTCAAAGTGCATGAAATGGCGAGTAAAATGCACTATTAAACTTCTAGGGTAGGGCAAACAGAGACCCGATTAGATCATTTTATATAATGGTTAATTTAAGAATTCAGCAAAATTCTATCCCATTTTTTCAATTTACGTCGTTCCTATTTCAGCTAGCGTACTGGGCTTGGCGGCAGCTTAAAACGCGAGGAATGGCGAGTAAAATGCACTGTTAAACTTCTATGATAGGGCAATCAGAGACCCGATTAGATCATTTTATATTTTGTTTAATATAAGATTGCAGGGAAATTCTATCACATTTGTTCAATTTACGTCGCTCCTATTTCAGATAGCGTAATGGGCTAAGCGGCATCTCAAAGCGCATGAAATGACGAGTGAAATGCACTATTAGACTTCTATGGTAGGGCGAACAGAGACCCGATTATATCATTTTACATTAAGGTTAATATAAGAATTCAGGGAAATTCTATCACATTTGTTCAATTTACGTCGCTCCTATTTCAGATAGCGTATTGGGCTAAGCGGCATCTTAAAGCGCGTGGAATGGCGAGTTAAATGCACTATTACACTTCTAGGGTAGGGCAAACAGAGACCCGATTAGATCATTTTATATTATGGTTAATTTAAGTATTCACCGAAATTCTATCACATTTGTTCAATTTACGTCGCTCCTATTTCAGACAGCGTATTGGGCTAAGCGGAATCTCAAAGCGCATGGAATGTCGAATAAAATGCACTATTAAACTTCTAGGCTAGGGCGAACAGAGAGCTGATTAAATCATTTTACATTATGGTTAATAAAAGATTTCAGCGAAATTCTATCACATTTGTACAATTTACGTCGCTCCTATTTCAGATAGCGTATTGAGCTAAGCGGCATCTCAAAGCGCATGAAATGGCGAGTAAAATGCACTATTGAACTTCTATGATAGGGCAATCAGAGACCTGATTAGATCATTTTATATTTTGGTTAATTTAAGAATTCACCGAAATTCTATCACATTTGTTCAATTTACGTCGCTCCTATTTCAGGTAGCGTATTGGGCTAAGCGGCATCTCAAAGCCCATGAAATGGCGATTAAAATGCACTATTAAACTTCTAGGGTAAGGCAAACAGATACCCGATTAGATCATTTTATATTACGGTTAATATAAGAATTCAGCGTAATTCTATCACATTTGTTCAACTTACATCGCTCCTATTTCAGATAGCGTACAGGGCTAGGTGGCATCTTAAAGCGCGTGGAAGGGCGAGTAAAATGCACTACTAAACTTCTAGGGTAGGGCAAACAGAGACCCGATTAGATCATTTTATATTATGGTTAATTTAAGAATTCAGCAAAATTCTATCACATTTGTTCAATTTACGTCGCTCCTATTTCAGATAGCGTACTGTGCTAGGCGGCATCCTAAAGCGCGCGGAATGGCGAGTAAAATGCACTATTAAACTTCTATGCTAGGTCAATCAGAGACCCGATTAGATCATTTTATATTTTGTTTAATATAAGATTTCAGGGAAATTCTATCACATTTGTTCAATTTACGTCGCTCCTATTTCAGATAGCGTACCGGGCTAGGCGGCATCTTAAAGCGCGTGGAAAGGCGAGTAAAATGCACTATTAAACTTCTATGATAGGGCAATCAGAGACCCGATTAGATCATTTTATATTACGGTTAATATAAGAATTCAGCGTAATTCTATCACATTTGTTCAACTTACATCGCTCCTATTTCAGATAGCGTACTGGGCTAGGCGGCATCTTAAAGCGCGTGGAATGGCGAGTAAAATGCACTACTAAACTACTATGATAGGGCAATCAGAGACCCGATTAGGTCAATTTATATTTTGGTTAATATAAGAATTCAGCGAATTCTATCACATTTGTTCAATTTACGTCGCTACTATCACAGATAGCTTATTGTGCTTAGCGGCATCTCAAAGCGCATGAAGTGACGAGTGAAATGCACTATTAAACTTCTAGGGTTGGTCGAAGAAAGACCCAATTAGATCATTTTACATTAAGGTTAATATAAGAATTCAGGGAAATTCTATCACATTTGTTCAATTTACGTCGCTCCTATTTCAGATAGCGTATTGGGCTAAGCGGCATCTCAAAGCGCATGAAATGGCGAATAAAGATGAGCTATTAAACTTCCAGCTAGGGCGAACAGAGACCCGATTAGATCATTTTACATTATGGTTAATAAAAGAATTCAGCGAAATTCTATCACATTTGTTCAACTTACGTCGCTCCTATTGCAGATAGCGTATTGGGCTAAGTGGCATCTCAAGCGCATGAAATGGCGAGTAAAATGCACTATTAAACTTCTATGATAGGGCAATCAGAGACCCGATTAGATCATTTTATATTTTATTTAATATAAGATTTCAGGGACATTCTATCACATTTGTTTAATTTACGTCGCTGCTATTTCAGATAGCGTATTGGGCTAAGCGCATCTTAAAGCGCGTGGAATGGCGAGTAAAATGCACTACTAAACTACTATGATAGGGCAATCAGAGACCCGATTAGGTCATTTTGTATTTTGGTTAATATAAGAATTCAGCGAAATTCTATCACATTTGTTCAATTTACGTCGCTCCTAATACAGATAGCTTATTGTGCTTAGCGGCATCTCAAAGCGCATGAAGTGACGAGTGAAATGCACTATTAAACTTCTAGGGTAGGGCAAACAGAGACCCGATTAGATCATTTTATATTATGGTTAATTTAAGAATTCAGCAAATTCTATCACATTTGTTCAATTTACGTCGTTCCTATTTCAGATAGCGTCCTGGGCTAAGCGGCATCTAATAGCGCATGAAATGGCGAGTATAATGCACTATTAAACTTCTAGGGTAGGGCAAACAGAGACCCGATAAGATCATTTTACATTATGGTTAATAAAAGAATTCAGCGAAATTCTATCACATTTGTTCAACTTACGTCGCTCGTATTTCAGATAGCGTATTGGGCTAAGCGGCATCTCAAAGCGCATGAAATGGCGAGTAAAATGCACTATTAAACTTCTAGGGTAGGGCAAACAAAGACCCGATTAAATCATTTTATATTATGGTTAATTAAGAATTCAGCGAAATTCTATCAGATTTGTTCAATTTACGTCGCTCCTATTTCAGATAGCGTATTGGGCTAGGC
Source organism: Macropis europaea (assembly GCA_916610135.2). Taxonomy (NCBI): domain Eukaryota; kingdom Metazoa; phylum Arthropoda; class Insecta; order Hymenoptera; family Melittidae; genus Macropis; species Macropis europaea. The sequence goes on along the minus strand of CAKAJE020001754.1, from coordinate 58,242 downwards.
GGCATCCCTAAAGCGCGCGGAATGGCGAGTAAAATGCACTATTAAGCTTCTATGCTAGGGCAATCAGAGACCTGATTAGATCATTTTATATTTTGGTTAATATAAGTATTCAGTGAAATTCTATCACATTTGTTCAATTTATTTCGCTCCCTTTCTGATAGCGTATTGGGCTAAGCGGCATCTCAAAGCGCATGAAATGGCGAATAAAATGCACTATTAAACTTCTAGGAGAGGGCGAACAGAGACCCGATTAGATCATTTTACATTATGGTTAATAAAAGAATTCAGCGAAATTCTATCACATTTGTTCAATTTACGTCGCTCCTATTACAGATAGCTTATTGTGCTTAGCGGCATCTCAAAGCGCATGAAGTGACGAGTGAAATGCACTATTAAACTTCTAGGGTTGGTCGAAGAAAGACCCGATTAGATCATTTTACATTAAGGTTACTATAAGTACTCAGGGAAATTCTATCACATTTGTTCAATTTACGACGCTCCTATTTCAGATAGCGTATTGGGCTAAGCGGCATCTCAAAGCGCATTAAATGGCGAATAAAATGAGCTATTCAACTTCTAGGCTAGGGCGAACAGAGACCGGATTAGATCACTTTACATTATGGTTAATAAAAGAATTCAGCGAAATTCTATCACATTTGCTCAACTTACGTCGCTCCTATTGCAGATAGCGTATTGGGCTAAGTGGCATCTCAAAGCGCATGAAATCGCGAGTAAAATGCACTATTAAACTTCTATGATAGGGCAATCAGAGACTCGATTAGATCATTTTATATTTTGTTTAATAAAAGAATTCAGCGAAATTCTATCACATTTGTTCAACTTACGTCGCTGATATTTCAGGTAGCGTATTGGGCTATGCTGCATCTCAAAGCGCAAGAAATGGTGAGTAAAATGCACTCTTAAACTTCTATGATAGGGCAATCAGAGACCCGATTAGATAACTTTATATTTTGTTTAATATAAGATTTCAGGGAAATTCTATCACATTTGTTCAATTTACGTCGCTCCTATTTCAGATAGCGTACTGGGCTAGGCGGCATCTTAAAGCCCGTGGAAAGGCGAGTAAAATGCACTATTAAACTTCTATGATAGGGCAATCAGAGACCCGATTAGATCATTTTATATTACAGTTAATATAAGAAATCAGCGTAATTCTATCACATTTGTTCAACTTACGTCGCTCCTCTTTCAGATAGCGTACTGGGCTAGGCGGCATCTTAAAGCGCGTGGAATGGCGCGTAAAATGCACTATTAAACTTCTATGATAGGGCAATCAGAGACCCGATTAGATCATTTTATATTTTGGTTAATATAAGAATTCAGTGAAATTCTATCACATTTGTTCAATTTACGTCGCTCCTATTTCTGATAGCGTATTGGGCTAAGCGGCATCTCAAAGCGCATGAAATGGCGAATAAAATGTAGTATTAAACTTCTAGGCGAGGGCGAACAGAGACCCGATTAGATCATTTTACATTATGGTTAATAAAAGAATTCAGCGAAATTCTATCACATTTGTTCAACTTACGTCGCTCCTCTTTCAGATAGCGTACTGGGCTAGGCGGCATCTTAAAGCGCGTGGAATGGCGAGTAAAATGCACTATTAAACTTCTATGATAGGGCAATCAGAGACCCGATTAGATCATTTTATATTTTGGTTAATATAAGAATGCAGTGAAATTCTATCACATTTGTTCAATTTACGTCGCTCCTATTTCAGATAGCGTACTGGGCTAGGCGGCATCTTAAAGCGCGTAGAATGGCGAGTAAAATGCACTACTAAACTTCTATGATAGGGCAATCAGGCACTCGATTAGATCATTTTATATTTTGTTTAATATAAGATTTCAGGGAAATTCTATCTCATTTGTTCAATTTACGTCGCTCCTATTTCAGTTAGCGTATTCGGCTAAGCGGCATCTCAAAGAGCATGAAATGGCGAATAAAATGCACTAGTAAACTTCTAGGCTAGGCGAACAGAGACCCGATTAGATCATTTTACATTATGGTTAATAAAAGAATTCAGCGAAATTCTATCACATTTGTTCCTCTTACGTCGCTCGTATTTCAGATAGCGTATTGGGCTACGCGGCATCTCAAAGCGCATGAAATGGCGAGTAAAATGCACTATTAAACTTCTAGGGTAGGGCAAACAGAGTCCCGATAAGATCATTTTATATTATGGTTAATTTAAGAATTCAGCGAAATTCTATCACATTTGTTCAATTTACGTCGCTCCTATTTCAGATAGCGTATTGGGCTAAGCGGCATCTCAAAGCGCATGAAATGGCGAGTAAAATGCACTATTAAACTTCTAGGGTAGGGCAAACAGAGACGCGATAAGATCATTTTACATTATGGTTAATAAAAGAATTCAGCGAAATTCTATCACATTTGTTCAACTTACGTCGCTCGTATTTCAGAAAGCGTATTGGGCTAAGCGGCATCTCAAAGCGCATGAAATGGCGAGTAAAATGCACTATTAAACTTCTAGGGTAGGGCAAACAAAGACCCGATTAAATCATTTTATATTATGGTTAATTTAAGAATTCAGCGAAATTGTATCACATTTGTTCAATTTACGTAGCTCCTATTTCAGATAGCGTATTGGGTTAAGCGGCATCTCAAAGCGCATGAAATAGCGAGTAAAATGCACTATTAAACTTCTAGGATAAGGCAAACAGAGACCCGATTAGATCATTTTATATTACGGTAAATATAAGAATTCAGCGTAATTCTGTCACATTTGTTCAACTTACGTAGCTCCTATTTCAGATAGCGTACTGGGCTAGGCGGCAACTTAAAGCGCGTGGAATGGCGAGTAAAATGCACCATTAAACTTCTATGGTAGGGCAAACAGAGACCCGATTAGATCATTTTATATTATGGTTAATTTAAGAATTCAGCAAAATTCTATCACATTTGTTCAATTTACGTCGCTCCTATTTCAGATAGCGTACTGGGCTAGGCGGCATCTTAAAGCGCGTGGAAGGTTGAGTAGAATGCACTACTAATCTTCCATGATAGGGCAATCAGAGACCCGATTAGATCATTTTACATTTTGTTTAATATAAGATTTCAGGGACATTCTATCACATTTGTTTAATTTACGTCGCTGCTATTTGAGATAGCGTATTGGGCTAAGCGGCATCTCAAAGCGCATGAAATGGCGAATAAAATGCACTATTAAACTTCTAGGCGAGGGCGAACAGAGACCCGATTAGATCATTTTACATTTTGGTTAATAAAAGAATTCAGCGAAATTCTATCACATTTGCTCAATTTACGTCGCTCCTATTACAGATAGCTTATTGTGCTTAGCGGCATCTCAAAGCGCATGAAGTGACGAGTGAAATGCACTATTAAACTTCTAGGGTAGGGCAAACAGACACCCAATTAGATCATTTTATATTATGGTTAATTTAAGAATTCAGCAAAATTCTATCACATATGTTCAATTTACGTTGTTCCTATTTCAGATAGCGTCCTGGGCTAAGCGGCATCTAATAGCGCACGAAATGGCGAGTATAATGCACTATTAAACTTCTAGGATAAGGCAAACAGAGACCCGATTAGATCATTTTATGTTACGGTTAATATTAGAATTCAGCGTAATTCTATCACATTTGTTCAAGTTACGTCGCTCCTATTTCTGATAGCGTACTGGGCTAGGCGGCATCTTAAAGCGCGTGGAATGGCGAGTAAAATGCACTACTAAACTTCTATGATAGGGCAATCAGGCACTCGATTAGATCATTTTATATTTTGTTTAATATAAGATTTCAGGGAAATTCTATCTCATTTGTTCAATTTACGTCGCTCCTATTTCAGTTAGCGTATTCGGCTAAGCGGCATCTCAAAGAGCATGGAATGGCGAATAAAATGCACTATTAAACTTCTAGGGTAGGGCAAACAGAGACCCGATAAGATCATTTTACATTATGGTTAATAAAAGAATTCAGCGAAATTCTATCACATTTGTTCAACTTACGTCGCTCGTATTTCAGATAGCGTATTGGGCTAAGCGGCATCTCAAAGCGCATGAAATGGCGAGTAAAATGCACTATTAAACTTCTAGGGTAGGGCAAACAAAGACCCGATTAAATCATTTTATATTATGGTTAATTTAAGAATTCAGCGAAATTCTATCACATTTGTTCAATTTACGTCGCTCCTATTTCAGATAGCGTATTGGGCTAGGCGGCATCCTAAAGCCCGCGGAATGGCGAATAAAATGCACTATTAAGCTTCTATGCTAGGGCAATCAGAGACCTGATTAGATCATTTTATATTTTGGTTAATATAAGAATTCAGTGAAATTCTATCACATTTGTTCAATTTATTTCGCTCCTATTTCTGATAGCGTATTGGGCTAAGCGGCATCTCAAAGCGCATGAAATGGCGAATAAAATGTAGTATTAAACTTCTAGGCGAGGGCGAACAGAGACCCGATTAGATCATTTTACATTATGGTTAATAAAAGAATTCAGCGAAATTCTATCACATTTGTTCAATTTACGTCGCTCCTATTACAGATAGCTTATTGTGCTTAGCGGCATCTCAAAGCGCATGAAGTGACGAGTGAAATGCACTATTAAACTTCTAGGGTTGGTCGAAGAAAGACCCGATTAGATCATTTTACATTAAGGTTACTATAAGAACTCAGGGAAATTCTATCACATTTGTTCAATTTACGTCGCTCCTATTTCAGATAGCGTATTGGGCTAAGCGGCATCTCAAAGCGCATGAAATGGCGAATAAAATGAGCTATTCAACTTCTAGGCTAGGGCGAACAGAGACCGGATTAGATCACTTTACATTATGGTTAATAACAGAATTCAGCGAAATTCTATCACATTTGTTCAATTTACGTCGCTCCTATTTCAGATAGCGTAATGGGCTAAGCGGCATCTCAAAGCGCATGAAATGACGAGTGAAATGCACTATTAGACTTCTATGGTAGCGCGAACAGAGACCCGATTATATCATTTTACATTAAGGTTAATATAAGAATTCAGGGAAATTCTATCACATTTGTTCCATTTACGTCGCTCGTATTTCAGATAGCGTATTGGGCTAAGCGGCATCTTAAAGCGCGTGGAATGGCGAGTAAAATGCACTATTACACTTCTAGGGTAGGGCAAACAGAGACCCGATTAGATCATTTTATATTATGGTTAATTTAAGTATTCACCGAAATTCTATCACATTTGTTCAATTTACGTCGCTCCTATTTCAGACAGCGTATTGGGCTAAGCGGAATCTCAAAGCGCATGGAATGTCGAATAAAATGCACTATTAAACTTCTAGGCTAGGGCGAACAGAGAGCTGATTAAATCATTTTACATTATGGTTAATAAAAGATTTCAGCGAAATTCTATCACATTTGTACAATTTACGTCGCTCCTATTTCAGATAGCGTATTGAGCTAAGCGGCATCTCAAAGCGCATGAAATGGCGAGTAAAATGCACTATTGAACTTCTATGATAGGGCAATCAGAGACCTGATTAGATCATTTTATATTTTGGTTAATTTAAGAATTCACCGAAATTCTATCACATTTGTTCAATTTACGTCGCTCCTATTTCAGATAGCGTACTGGGCTAAGCAGCATCTCAAAGCCCATGAAATGGCGATTAAAATGCACTATTAAACTTCTAGGGTAAGGCAAACAGATACCCGATTAGATCATTTTATATTACGGTTAATATAAGAATTCAGCGTAATTCTATCACATTTGTTCAACTTACATCGCTCCTATTTCAGATAGCGTACAGGGCTAGGTGGCATCTTAAAGCGCGTGGAAGGGCGAGTAAAATGCACTACTAAACTTCTAGGGTAGGGCAAACAGAGACCCGATTAGATCATTTTATATTATGGTTAATTTAAGAATTCAGCAAAATTCTATCACATTTGTTCAATTTACGTCGCTCCTATTTCAGATAGCGTACTGTGCTAGGCGGCATCCTAAAGCGCGCGGAATGGCGAGTAAAATGCACTATTAAACTTCTATGCTAGGTCAATCAGAGACCCGATTAGATCATTTTATATTTTGTTTAATATAAGATTTCAGGGAAATTCTATCACATTTGTTCAATTTACGTCGCTCCTATTACAGATAGCGTACTGGGCTAGGCGGCATCTTAAAGCGCGTGGAAAGGCGAGTAAAATGCACTATTAAACTTCTATGATAGGGCAATCAGAGACCCGATTAGATCATTTCATATTACGGTTAATATAAGAATTCAGCGTAATTCTATCACATTTGTTCAACTTACGTCGCTCCTCTTTCAGATAGCGTATTGGGGTAAGCTGCATCTCAAAGCGCAAGACATGGCGAGTAAAATGCACTATTAAACTTCTATGATAGCGCTATCAGAGACCCGATTAGATCATTTTATATTTTGGTTAATATAAGAATTCAGTGAAATTCTATCACATTTGTTCAATTTACGTCGCTCCTATTTCAGCTAGCGTACTGGGCTAGGTGGCATCTTAAAGCGCGTGGAATGGCGAGTAAAATGCACTACTAAACTTCTAGGGTAGGGCAAACAGAGACCCGATTAGATCATTTTATATTATGGTTAATTTAAGAATTCAGCAAAATTCTATCACATTTGTTCAATTTACGTCGCTCCTATTTCAGATAGCGTACTGTGCTAGGCGGCATCCTAAAGCGCGCGGAATGGCGAGTAAAATGCACTATTAAACTTCTATGCTAGGGCAATCAGAGACCCGATTAGATCATTTTATATTTTGGTTAATATAAGATTTCAGGGAAATTCTATCACATTTGTTCAACTTACGTCGCTCCTATTTCAGACAGCGTACTGGGCTAGGTGGCATCTTAAAGCGCGTGGAATGGCGAGTAAAATGCACTACTAAGCTACTATGATAGGGCAATCAGAGACCCGATTAGGTCATTTTATATTTTGGTTAATATAAGAATTCAGCGAAATTCTATCACATTTGTTCAATTTACGTCGCTGCTATTACAGATAGCTTATTGTGCTTAGCGGCATCTCAAAGCGCATGAAGTGACGAGTGAAATGCACTATTAAACTTCTAGGGTTGGTCGAAGAAAGACCCGATTAGATCATTTTACATTAAGGTTAATATAAGAATTCAGGGAAATTCTATCACATTTGTTCAATTTACGTCGCTCCTATTTCAGATAGCGTATTGTGGTAAGTTGCATCTCAAAGCGCAAGACATGGCGAGTAAAATGCACTACTAAACTTCTAGGGTAGGCAAACAGAGACCCGATTAGATCATTTTATATTGCGGTTAATATAAGAATTCAGCGTAACTCTGTCACATTTGTTCAACTTATGTAGCTCCTATTTCAGATAGCGTCCTGGGCTAGCTGGCATCTTAAAGCGCGTGGAATGGCGAGTAAAATGCACTATTAAACTTCTAGGATAAGGCAAACAGAGAACCGATTAGATCATTTTATATTACGGTTAATATAAGAATTCAGCGTAATTCTGTCACATTTGTTCAACATACGTAGCTCATATTTCAGATAGCGTACTGGGCTAGGCGGCAACTTAAAGCGCGTGGAATGTCGAGTAAAATACACTATCAAACTTCTATGATAGGGCAATCAGAGACCCGATTAGATCATTTTATATTTTGGTTAATATAAGAATTCAGCGAAATTCTATCACATTTGTTAAATTTACGTCGCTCCTATTTCAGATAGCGTATTGGGCTAAGCGGCATCTCAAAGCGCATGAAATGGCGAGTAAAATGCACTATTAAACTTCTAGGGTAGGGCAATCAGAGACCCGACTAGATCATTTTATATTATGGTTAATTTAAGAATTCAGCAAAATTCTATCACATTTGTTCAGTTTACGTCGCTCCTATTTCAGATAGCGTACTGGGCTATGCGGCATCTTAAAGCGCGTGGAATGGCGAGTAAAATTCACTATTAAACTTCTATGATAGGGCAATCAGAGACCCGATTAGATCATTTTATATTTTGGTTAATATAAGAATTCAGCGAAATTCTATCACATTTGTTCAACTTTCGTCGCTCCTATTTCAGATAGCGTACTGAGCTAGGCGGCATCTTAAAGCGCGTGGAATGGCGAGTAAAATGCACTATTAAACTTCTATGATAGGGCAATCAGAGACCCGATTAGATCATTTTATATTTTGGTTAATATAAGAATTCAGCGAAATTCTATTACATTTGTTCAATTTGCATCGCTCCTATTTCAGATAGCGTATTGGGCTAAGCGGCATCTCAAAGCGCATGAAATGGCGAGTAAAATGCACTATTAAACTTCTAGGGTAGGGCAAACAGAGACGCGATAAGATCATTTTACATTATGGTTAATAAAAGAATTCAGCGAAATTCTATCACATTTGTTCAACTCACGTCGCTGATATTTCAGATAGCGTATTGGGCTATGCGGCATCGCAAAGCGCAAGAAATGGCGAGTAAAATGCACTCTTAAACTTCTCTGATAGGGCAATCAGAGACCCGATTAGATCATTTTACATTTTGTTTAATATAAGATTTCAGGGACATTCTATCACATTTGTTTAATTTACGTCGCTGCTATTTCAGATAGCGTATTGGGCTAAGCGGCATCTCAAAGCGCATGAAATGGCGAATAAAATGCACTACTAAACTTCTAGGCGAGGGCGAACAGAGACCCGATTAGATCATTTTACATTTTGGTTAATAAAAGAATTCAGCGAAATTCTATCACATTTGCTCAATTTACGTCGCTCCTATTACAGATAGCTTATTGTGCTTAGCGGCATCTCAAAGCGCATGAAGTGACGTGTGAAATGCACTATTAAACTTCTAGGGTAGGGCAATCAGAGACCCGATTAGATCATTTTATATTATGGTTAATTTAAGAATTCAGCAAAATTCTATCACATTTGTTCAACTTACGTCGTTCCTATTTCAGATAGCGTCCTGGGCTAAGCGGCATCTAATAGCGCATGAAATGGCGAGTATAATGCACTATTAAACTTCTAGGATAAGGCAAACAGAGACCCGATTAGATCATTTTATGTTACGGTTAATATAAGAATTCAGCGTAATTCTATCACATTTGCTCAAGTTACGTCGCTCCTATTTCTGATAGCGTACTGGGCTAGGCGGCATCTTAAAGCGCGTGGAATGGCGAATAAAATGCACTATTAAACTTCTAGGCGAGGGCGAACAGAGACCCGATTAGATCATTTTACATTATGGTTAATAAAGGAATTCAGCGAAATTCTATCACATTTGTTCAATTTACGTCGCTCCTATTACAGATAGCTTATTGTGCTTAGCGGCATCTCAAAGCGCATGAAGTGACGAGTGAAATGCACTATTAAACTTCTAGGGTTGGTCGAAGAAAGACCCGATTAGATCATTTTACATTAAGGTTAATATAAGAATTCAGGGAAATTCTATCACATTTGTTCAATTTACGTCGCTCCTATTTCAGATAGCGTATTGGGCTAAGCGGCATCTCAAAGTGCATGAAATGGCGAATAAAATGAGCTATTCAACTTCTAGGCTAGGGCGAACAGAGACCGGATTAGATCACTTAACATTATGGTTAATAAAAGAATTCGGCGAAATTCTATCACATTTGCTCAATTTACGTCGCTCCTATTTCAGATAGCGTATTGGGCTAAGCGGCATCTCAAAGCGCATGAAATGGCGAGTAAAATGCACTATTAAACTTCTAGGGTAAGGCAAACAGAGACGCGATAAGATCATTTTATATTTTGGTTAATATAAGAATTCAGCGTCATTCTATCACATTTGTTCAACTTACGTCGCTCGTATTTCAGATAGCGTATTGGGCTAAGCGGCATCTCAAAGCGCATGAAATGGCGAATAAAATGCACTACTAAACTTCTAGGGTAGGCAAACAGAGACCCGATTAGATCATTTTATATTGCGGTTAATATAAGAATTCAGCGTAACTCTGTCACATTTGTTCAACTTACGTAGCTCCTATTTCAGATAGCGTCCTGGGCTAGGCGGCATCTTAAAGCGCGTGGAATGGCGAGTAAAATGCACTATTAAACTTCTAGGATAAGGCAAACAGAGACCCGATTAGATCATTTTGTATTACGGTTAATATAAGAATTCAGCGTAATTCTGTCACATTTGTTCAACATACGTAGCTCCTATTTCAGATAGCGTACTGGGCTAGGCGGCAACTTAAAGCGCGTGGAATGTCGAGTAAAATACACTATCAAACTTCTATGATAGGGCAATCAGAGACCCGATTAGATCATTTTATATTTTGGTTAATATAAGAATTCAGCGAAATTCTATGACATTTGTTCAATTTACGTCGCTCCTATTTCAGATAGCGTATTGGGCTAAGCGGCATCTCAACTCGCATGAAATGGCGAGTAAAATGCACTATTAAACTTCTAGGGTAGGGCAATCAGAGACCCGACTAGATCATTTTATATTATGGTTAATTTAAGAATTCAGCAAAATTCTATCACATTTGTTCAGTTTACGTCGCTCCTATTTCAGATAGCGTACTGGGCTATGCGGCATCTTAAAGCTCGTGGAATGGCGAGTAAAATGCACTATTAAACTTCTATGATAGGGCAATCAGAGACCCGATTAGATCATTTTATATTTTGGTTAATATAAGAATTCAGCGAAATTCTATCACATTTGTTCAACTTTCGTCGCTCCTATTTCAGATAGCGTACTGAGCTAGGCGGCATCTTAAAGCGCGTGGAATGGCGAGTAGAATGCACTATTAAACTTCTATGATAGGGCAATCAGAGACCCGATTAGATCATTTTATATTTTGGTTAATATAAGAATTCAGCGAAATTCTATTACATTTGTTCAATTTACGACGCTCCTATTTCAGATAGCGTATTGGGCTAAGCGGCATCTCAATGCGCATGGATTGACGAGTGAAATGCTCTATTAAACTTCTGGGGTAGGGCGAACAGAAACCCGAATAGATCATTTTATATTACGGTTAATATAAGAATTCAGCGAAATTCTATCACATTTGTTCAATTTACGTCGCTCCTATGTCAGATAGCGTATTGGGCTAAGCGGCATCTCAATGCGCATGAAATGGCGAGTAACATGCACTATTACACTTCTAGGATAAGGCAAACAGAGACCCGATTAGATCATTTTATATTACGGTTAATATAAGAATTCAGCGTAATTCTATCACATTTGTTCAACTTACGTCGCTCCTCTTTCAGATAGCGTACTGGGCTAGGCGGCATCTTAAAGCGCGTGGAATGGCGAGTAAAGTGCACTATTAAACTTCTATGATAGGGCTATCAGAGACCCGATTAGATCATTTTATATTTTGGTTAATATAAGAATTCAGCGAAATTCTATCACATTTGTTAAATTTACGTCGCTCCTATTTCAGATAGCGTATTGGGCTAAGCGGCATCTCAAAGCGCATGAAATGGCGAGTAAAATGCACTATTAAACTTCTAGGGTAGGGCAATCAGAGACCCGACTAGATCATTTTATATTATGGTTAATTTAAGAATTCAGCAAAATTCTATCACATTTGTTCAGTTTACGTCGCTCCTATTTCAGATAGCGTACTGGGCTATGCGGCATCTTAAAGCGCGTGGAATGGCGAGTAAAATTCACTATTAAACTTCTATGATAGGGCAATCAGAGACCCGATTAGATCATTTTATATTTTGGTTAATATAAGAATTCAGCGAAATTCTATCACATTTGTTCAACTTTCGTCGCTCCTATTTCAGATAGCGTACTGAGCTAGGCGGCATCTTAAAGCGCGTGGAATGGCGAGTAAAATGCACTATTAAACTTCTATGATAGGGCAATCAGAGACCCGATTAGATCATTTTATATTTTGGTTAATATAAGAATTCAGCGAAATTCTATTACATTTGTTCAATTTGCATCGCTCCTATTTCAGATAGCGTATTGGGCTAAGCGGCATCTCAAAGCGCATGAAATGGCGAGTAAAATGCACTATTAAACTTCTAGGGTAGGGCAAACAGAGACGCGATAAGATCATTTTACATTATGGTTAATAAAAGAATTCAGCGAAATTCTATCACATTTGTTCAACTCACGTCGCTGATATTTCAGATAGCGTATTGGGCTATGCGGCATCGCAAAGCGCAAGAAATGGCGAGTAAAATGCACTCTTAAACTTCTCTGATAGGGCAATCAGAGACCCGATTAGATCATTTTACATTTTGTTTAATATAAGATTTCAGGGACATTCTATCACATTTGTTTAATTTACGTCGCTGCTATTTCAGATAGCGTATTGGGCTAAGCGGCATCTCAAAGCGCATGAAATGGCGAATAAAATGCACTACTAAACTTCTAGGCGAGGGCGAACAGAGACCCGATTAGATCATTTTACATTTTGGTTAATAAAAGAATTCAGCGAAATTCTATCACATTTGCTCAATTTACGTCGCTCCTATTACAGATAGCTTATTGTGCTTAGCGGCATCTCAAAGCGCATGAAGTGACGTGTGAAATGCACTATTAAACTTCTAGGGTAGGGCAATCAGAGACCCGATTAGATCATTTTATATTATGGTTAATTTAAGAATTCAGCAAAATTCTATCACATTTGTTCAACTTACGTCGTTCCTATTTCAGATAGCGTCCTGGGCTAAGCGGCATCTAATAGCGCATGAAATGGCGAGTATAATGCACTATTAAACTTCTAGGATAAGGCAAACAGAGACCCGATTAGATCATTTTATGTTACGGTTAATATAAGAATTCAGCGTAATTCTATCACATTTGCTCAAGTTACGTCGCTCCTATTTCTGATAGCGTACTGGGCTAGGCGGCATCTTAAAGCGCGTGGAATGGCGAATAAAATGCACTATTAAACTTCTAGGCGAGGGCGAACAGAGACCCGATTAGATCATTTTACATTATGGTTAATAAAGGAATTCAGCGAAATTCTATCACATTTGTTCAATTTACGTCGCTCCTATTACAGATAGCTTATTGTGCTTAGCGGCATCTCAAAGCGCATGAAGTGACGAGTGAAATGCACTATTAAACTTCTAGGGTTGGTCGAAGAAAGACCCGATTAGATCATTTTACATTAAGGTTAATATAAGAATTCAGGGAAATTCTATCACATTTGTTCAATTTACGTCGCTCCTATTTCAGATAGCGTATTGGGCTAAGCGGCATCTCAAAGTGCATGAAATGGCGAATAAAATGAGCTATTCAACTTCTAGGCTAGGGCGAACAGAGACCGGATTAGATCACTTAACATTATGGTTAATAAAAGAATTCGGCGAAATTCTATCACATTTGCTCAATTTACGTCGCTCCTATTTCAGATAGCGTATTGGGCTAAGCGGCATCTCAAAGCGCATGAAATGGCGAGTAAAATGCACTATTAAACTTCTAGGGTAAGGCAAACAGAGACGCGATAAGATCATTTTATATTTTGGTTAATATAAGAATTCAGCGTCATTCTATCACATTTGTTCAACTTACGTCGCTCGTATTTCAGATAGCGTATTGGGCTAGGCGGCATCTTAACGCGCGTGGAATGGCGAGTAAAATGCACTATTAAACTTCTAGGATAAGGCAAACAGAGACCCGATTAGATCATTTTGTATTACGGTTAATATAAGAATTCAGCGTAATTCTGTCACATTTGTTCAACATACGTAGCTCCTATTTCAGATAGCGTACTGGGCTAGGCGGCAACTTAAAGCGCGTGGAATGTCGAGTAAAATACACTATCAAACTTCTATGATAGGGCAATCAGAGACCCGATTAGATCATTTTATATTTTGGTTAATATAAGAATTCAGCGAAATTCTATGACATTTGTTCAATTTACGTCGCTCCTATTTCAGATAGCGTATTGGGCTAAGCGGCATCTCAACTCGCATGAAATGGCGAGTAAAATGCACTATTAAACTTCTAGGGTAGGGCAATCAGAGACCCGACTAGATCATTTTATATTATGGTTAATTTAAGAATTCAGCAAAATTCTATCACATTTGTTCAGTTTACGTCGCTCCTATTTCAGATAGCGTACTGGGCTATGCGGCATCTTAAAGCTCGTGGAATGGCGAGTAAAATTCACTATTAAACTTCTATGATAGGGCAATCAGAGACCCGATTAGATCATTTTATATTTTGGTTAATATAAGAATTCAGCGAAATTCTATCACATTTGTTCAACTTTCGTCGCTCCTATTTCAGATAGCGTACTGAGCTAGGCGGCATCTTAAAGCGCGTGGAATGGCGAGTAGAATGCACTATTAAACTTCTAAGATAGGGCAATCAGAGACCCGATTAGATCATTTTATATTATGGTTAATATAAGAATTCAGCGAAATTCTATTACATTTGTTCAATTTACGACGCTCCTATTTCAGATAGCGTATTGGGCTAAGCGGCATCTCAATGCGCATGGATTGACGAGTGAAATGCTCTATTAAACTTCTGGGGTAGGGCGAACAGAAACCCGAATAGATCATTTTATATTACGGTTAATATAAGAATTCAGCGAAATTCTATCACATTTGTTCAATTTACGTCGCTCCTATGTCAGATAGCGTATTGGGCTAAGCGGCATCTCAATGCGCATGAAATGGCGAGTAACATGCACTATTACACTTCTAGGATAAGGCAAACAGAGACCCGATTAGATCATTTTATATTACGGTTAATATAAGAATTCAGCGTAATTCTATCACATTTGTTCAACTTACGTCGCTCCTCTTTCAGATAGCGTACTGGGCTAGGCGGCACCTTAAAGCGCGTGGAATGGCGAGTAAAGTGCACTATTAAACTTCTATGATAGGGCTATCAGAGACCCGATTAGATCATTTTATATTTTGGTTAATATAAGAATTCAGCGAAATTCTATCACATTTGTTCAATTTACGTCGCTCCTATTTCAGATAGCGTATTGGGGTAAGCTGCATCTCAAAGCGCAAGACATGGCGAGTAAAATGCACTATTAAACTTCTATGATAGGGCAATCAGAGACCCGATTAGATCATTTTATATTTTGGTTAATATAAGAATTCAGCGAAATTCTATCACATTTGTTCAACTTTCGTCGCTCCTATTTCAGATAGCGTACTGAGCTAGGCGGCATCTTAAAGCGCGTGGAATGGCGAGTAGAATGCACTATTAAACTTCTATGATAGGGCAATCAGAGACCCGATTAGATCATTTTATATTTTGGTTAATATAAGAATTCAGCGAAATTCTATTACATTTGTTCAATTTACGTCGCTCCTATGTCAGATAGCGTATTGGGCTAAGCGGCATCTCAATGCGCATGAAATGGCGAGTAACATGCACTATTACACTTCTAGGATAAGGCAAACAGAGACCCGATTAGATCATTTTATATTACGGTTAATATAAGAATTCAGCGTAATTCTATCACATTTGTTCAACTTACGTCGCTCCTGTTTCAGATAGCGTACTGGGCTAGGCGGCATCTTAAAGCGCGTGGAATGGCGAGTAAAGTGCACTATTAAACTTCTATGATAGGGCTATCAGAGACCCGATTAGATCATTTTATATTTTGGTTAATAGAAGAATTCAGCGAAATTCTATTACATTTGTTCAATTTACGACGCTCCTATTTCAGATAGCGTATTGGGCTAAGCGGCATCTCAATGCGCATGGATTGACGAGTGAAATGCTCTATTAAACTTCTGGGGTAGGGCGAACAGAAACCCGAATAGATCATTTTATATTACGGTTAATATAAGAATTCAGCGAAATTCTATCACATTTGTTCAATTTACGTCGCTCCTATGTCAGATAGCGTATTGGGCTAAGCGGCATCTCAATGCGCATGAAATGGCGAGTAACATGCACTATTACACTTCTAGGATAAGGCAAACAGAGACCCGATTAGATCATTTTATATTACGGTTAATATAAGAATTCAGCGTAATTCTATCACATTTGTTCAACTTACGTCGCTCCTGTTTCAGATAGCGTACTGGGCTAGGCGGCATCTTAAAGCGCGTGGAATGGCGAGTAAAGCGCACTATTAGACTTCTATGATAGGGCTATCAGAGACCCGATTAGATCATTTTATATTTTGGTTAATAGAAGAATTCAGCGAAATTCTATCACATTTGTTCAATTTACGTCGCTCCTATTTCAGATAGCGTATTGGGGTAAGCTGCATCTCAAAGCGCAAGACATGGCGAGTAAAATTCACTATTAAACTTCTATGATAGGGCAATCAGAGACCCGATTAGATCATTTTATATTTTGGTTAATATAAGAATTCAGCGAAATTCTATCACATTTGTTCAACTTTCGTCGCTCCTATTTCAGATAGCGTACTGAGCTAGGCGGCATCTTAAAGCGCGTGGAATGGCGAGTAGAATGCACTATTAAACTTCTATGATAGGGCAATCAGAGACCCGATTAGATCATTTTATATTTTGGTTAATATAAGAATTCAGCGAAATTCTATTACATTTGTTCAATTTACGACGCTCCTATTTCAGATAGCGTATTGGGCTAAGCGGCATCTCAATGCGCATGGATTGACGAGTGAAATGCTCTATTAAACTTCTGGGGTAGGGCGAACAGAAACCCGAATAGATCATTTTATATTACGGTTAGTATAAGAATTCAGCGTAATTCTATCACATTTGTTCAACTTACGTCGCTCCTATTTCAGATAGCGTACTGAGCTAGGCGGCATCTTAAAGCGCGTGGAATGGCGAGTAGAATGCACTATTAAACTTCTATGATAGGGCAATCAGAGACCCGATTAGATCATTTTATATTTTGGTTAATATAAGAATTCAGCGAAATTCTATCACATTTGTTCAATTTACGTCGCTCCTATTTCAGATAGCGTATTGGGGTAAGCTGCATCTCAAAGCGCAAGACATGGCGAGTAAAATGCACTATTAAACTTCTAGGGTAGGACAATCAGAGACCCGATTAGATCATTTTGTATTTTGGTTAATATAAGAATTCAGCGAAATTCTATTACATTTGTTTAATTTACGTCGCTCCTATTTCAGATAGCGTATTGGGCTAAGCGGCATCTCAAAGCGCATGAAATGGCGAGTAAAGTGCACTGATAAACTTCTATGATAGGGAAATCAGAGACCCGATTAGATTATTTTATATTTTGGTTAATATAATAATTCAGCGAAATTCTAACACATTTGTTCCATTTACGTCGCTCCTATTTCAGATAGCGTACTGGGCTAGGCGGCATCTTAAAGCGCGTGGAATGGCGAGTAAAATGCACTATTAAACTTCAAGGGTAGGGCAAACAGAGACCCGATTAGATCATTTTATATTATGGTTCATTTAAGAATTCAGAAAAATTCTATCACATTTGTTCAATTTACGTCATTCCTATTTCAGATAGCGTATTGGGCTATGCGGCATCTCAAAGCGGATGAAATGACGAGTAAAATGCACTGTTAAACTTCTAGGGTAGGGCAAACAGAGACCCGATTAGATCATTTTATATTACGGTTAGTATAAGAATTCAGCGTAATTCTATCACATTTGTTCAACTTACGTCGCTCCTATTTCAGATAGCGTACTGGGCTAGGCGGTATCTCAAAGCGCGTGGAAGGGCGAGTAAAATGCACTACTAAACTTCTATGATAGGGCAATCAGAGACCCGATTAGATCATTTTATATTTTGGTTAATATAAGGATTCAGCGAAATTCTCTCACATTTGTTCAATTTACGTCGCTGATATTTCAGATAGCGTATTGGGCTAAGCGGCATCTCAAAGCGCGAGAAATGGCGAGTAAAATGCACTATTAAACTTCTAGGGTAGGGCAAACAGAGACCCGGTTAGATCATTTTATATTTTGGTTAATATAAGAATTCAGCGAAATTCTATCACATTTGTTCAATTTACGTCGCTCCTATTTCAGATAGCGTATTGGGCTAAGCGGCATCTCAAAGCGCATGAAATGACGAATAAAATGCACAATTAAGCTTCTACGCTAGGGCGAACAGAGACCCGATTAGATCATTTTACGTTATGGTTAATAAAAGAATTCAGCGAAATTCTATCACATTTGATCAATTTACATCGCTCCTATTTCAGATAGCGTATTGTGCTAAGCGGCATCTCAAAGCGCATGAAATAACGAGTAAAATTCACTATTAAACTTCTAGGGTAGGGCAAACAGAGACCCCATTAGATCATTTTATATTATGGTTAATTTAAGAATTCAGCGAAATTCTATCACATTTGTTCAATTTACGTCGCTCCTATTTCAGATAGCGTATTGGGCTAAGCGGCATCTCAAAGCGCATGATATGGCGAGTAAAATGCACTGTTAAACTTCTAGGGTAGGGCAAACAGAGACCCGATTAGATCATTTTATATCTTGGTTAATATAAGAATTCAGCGAAATTCTATCACATTTGGTCAATTTACGTCGCTCCTATTTCAGATAGCTTATTGGGCTAAGCGGCATCTCAAAGCGCATGAAATGACGAGTGAAATGCACTATTAAACTTCTAGGCTAGGGCGAACAAAGACCCGATTAGATCATTTTATATTATGGTTAATTTAAGATTTCAGCGAAATTCTATCACATTTGTTCAATTTACGTCGCTCCTATTTCAGATAGCGTATTGGGCTAAGCGGCATCTCAAAGCGCATGAAATGGCGAGTAAAATGCACTGTTAAACTTCTAGGGTACGGCAAACAGAGACCGGATTAGATCATTTTATATTATGGTTAATTTAAGAATTCAGCGAAATTATATCACATTTGTTCAATTTGCGTCGCTCCTATTTCAGATAGCTTACTGGGCTAAGCGGCACCTCAAAGCGCATGAAATGGCGAGTGAAATGCACTATTAATCTTCTAGGGTAGGGCAATCAGAGACCCCATTAGATCATTTTATATTATGGTTAATTTAAGAATTCAGCGAAATTCTATCACATTTGTTCAATTTACGTCGCCCCTATTTCAGATAGCGTATTGGGCTAAGCGGCATCTCAAAGCTCATGAAATGGCGAGTCAAATGCACTGATAAACTTCTATGATAGGGAAATCAGAGACCCGATTAGATTATTTTATATGTTGGTTAATATAATAATTCAGCGAAATTCTAACACATTTGTTCCATTTACGTCGCTCCTATTTCAGATAGCGTACTGGGCTAGGCGGCACCTTAAAGCGCGTGGAATGGCGAGTAAAATGCACTATTAAACTTCAAGGGTAGGGCAAACAGTGACCCGATTAGATCATTTTATATTATGGTTCATTTAAGAATTCAGAAAAATTCTATCACATTTGTTCAATTTACGTCATTCCTATTTCAGATAGCGTATTGGGCTATGCGGCATCTCAAAGCGGATGAAATGACGAGTAAAATGCACTGTTAAACTTCTAGGGTAGGGCAAACAGAGACCCGATTAGATCATTTTATATTACGGTTAGTATAAGAATTCAGCGTAATTCTATCACATTTGTTCAACTTACGTCGCTCCTATTTCAGATAGCGTACTGGGCTAGGCGGTATCTCAAAGCGCGTGGAAGGGCGAGTAAAATGCACTACTAAACTTCTATGATAGGACAATCAGAGACCCGATTAGATCATTTTATATTTTGGTTAATATAAGGATTCAGCGAAATTCTCTAACATTTGTTCAATTTACGTCGCTGATATTTCAGATAGCGTATTGGACTAAGCGGCATCTCAAAGCGCAAGAAATGTCGAGTAAAATGCACTATTAAACTTCTAGGGTAGTGCAAACAGAGACCAGATAATATCATTTTATATTATGGTTAATTTAAGAATTCAGCGAAATTCTCTCACATTTGTTCAATTTACGTCGCTGATATTTCAGATAGCGTATTGGGCTAAGCGGCATCTCAAAGCGCGAGAAATGGCGAGTAAAATGCACTATTAAACTTCTAGGGTAGGGCAAACAGAGACCCGGTTAGATCATTTTATATTTTGGTTAATATAAGAATTCAGCGAAATTCTATCACATTTGTTCAATTTACGTCGCTCCTATTTCAGATAGCGTATTGGGCTAAGCGGCATCTCAAAGCGCATGAAATGACGAATAAAATGCACAATTAAGCTTCTACGCTAGGGCGAACAGAGACCCGATTAGATCATTTTACGTTATGGTTAATAAAAGAATTCAGCGAAATTCTATCACATTTGATCAATTTACATCGCTACTATTTCAGATAGCGTATTGTGCTAAGCGGCATCTCAAAGCGCATGAAATAACGAGTAAAATTCACTATTAAACTTCTAGGGTAGGGCAAACAGAGACCCCATTAGATCATTTTATATTATGGTTAATTTAAGAATTCAGCGAAATTCTATCACATTTGTTCAATTTACGTCGCTCCTATTTCAGATAGCGTATTGGGCTAAGCGGCATCTCAAAGCGCATGATATGGCGAGTAAAATGCACTGGTAAACTTCTAGGGTAGGGCAAACAGAGACCCGATTAGATCATTTTATATCTTGGTTAATATAACAATTCAGCGAAATTCTATCACATTTGGTCAATTTACGTCGCTCCTATTTCAGATAGCTTATTGGGCTAAGCGGCATCTCAAAGCGCATGAAATGACGAGTGAAATGCACTATTAAACTTCTAGGCTAGGGCGAACAAAGACCCGATTAGATCATTTTATATTATGGTTAATTTAAGAATTCAGCGAAATTCTATCACATTTGTTCAATTTACGTCGCTCCTATTTCAGATAGCGTATTGGGCTAAGCGGCATCTCAAAGCGCATGAAATGGCGAGTAAAATGCACTGTTAAACTTCTAGGGTACGGCAAACAGAGACCCGATTAGATCATTTTATATTATGGTTAATTTAAGAATTCAGCGCAATTCTATCACACTTGTTCAATTTACGTCGCTCCTATTGCAGATAGCGTATTGGGCTGAGCGGCATCTTAAAGCGCGTGGAATGGCGAGTAAAATTCACTATTAAACTTCTATGATAGGGCAATCAGAGACCCGATTAGATCATTTTATATTTTGGTTAATATAAGAATTCAGCGAAATTCTATCACATTTGGTCAATTTACGTCGCTCCTATTTCAGATAGCTTATTGGGCTAAGCGGCATCTCAAAGCGCATGAAATGACGAGTGAAATGCACTAGTAAACTTCTAGGCTAGGGCGAAGAGAGACCCGATTAGATCATTTTACATTATGGTTAATAAAAGAATTCAATGAAATTCTATCACATTTGTTCCTCTTACGTCGCTCGTATTTGAGATAGCGTATTGGGCTAAGCGGCATCTCAAAGCGCATGAAATGGCGAGTAAAATGCACTAGTAAACTTCTAGGGTAGGGCAATCAGAGACCCGATTAGATCATTTTATATTATGGTTAATTTAAGAATTCAGCAAAATTCTATCACGTTAGTTCAATTTACGTCGTTCCTATTTCAGATAGCGTACTGGGCCTTGCGGTTTCTTAAAGCGCGTGGAATGGCGAGTAAAATTCACTATTAAACTTCTATGATAGGGCAATCAGAGACCCGATTAGATCATTTTATATTTTGGTTAATATAAGAATTCAGCGAAATTCTATCACATTTGTTCCATTTACGTCGCTCCTATTTCAGATAGCTTATTGGGCTAAGCGGCATCGCAAAGCGCATGAAATGACGAGTGAAATGCACTATTAAACTTCTAGGGTCGGGCAAACAGAGACCCGATTAGATCATTTTACATTAAGGTTAATATAAGAATTCAGGGAAATTCTATCACATTTGTTCAACATACGTCGCTCCTATTTCAGATAGCGTATTGGGCTAAGCGGCATCTCAAAGCGCATGAAATGGCGAGTAAAATGCACTAGTAAACTTCTAGGGTAGGGCAATCAGAGACCCGATTAGATCATTTTATATTATGGTTAATTTAAGAATTCAGCAAAATTCTATCACATTAGTTCAATTTACGTCGTTCCTATTTCAGATAGCGTACTGGGCTATGCGGCATCTTAAAGCGCGTGGAATGGCGAGTAACATTCACTATTAAACTTCTATGATAGGGCAATCAGAGACCCGATTAGATCATTTTATATTTTGGTTAATATAAGAATTCAGCGAAATTCTATCACATTTGTTCAATTTGCGTCGCTCCTATTTCTGACAGCTTATTGGGCTAAGCGGCACCTCAAAGCGCATGAAATGGCGAGTGAAATGCACTATTAATCTTCTAGGGTAGGGCAATCAGAGACCCCATTAGATCATTTTATATTATGGTTAATTTAAGAATTCAGCGAAATTCTATCACATTTGTTCAATTTACGTCGCTCCTATTTCAGATAGCGTATTGGGCTAAGCGGCATCTCAAAGCGCATGAAATGGCGAGTAAAATGCACTATTAAACTTCTAGGGTAAGGCAAACAGAGACCCGATTAGATCATTTTATATTACGGTTAATATACGAATTCAGAGTAATTCTATCACATTTGTTCAATTTACGTCGCCCCTATTTCAGATAGCGTATTGGGCTAAGCGGCATCTCAAAGCGCATGAAATGGCGAGTCAAATGCACTGATAAACTTCTATGATAGGGAAATCAGAGACCCGATTAGATTATTTTATATTTTGGTTAATATAATAATTCAGCGAAATTCTAACACATTTGTTCCATTTACGTCGCTCCTATTTCAGATAGCGTACTGGGCTAGGCGGCATCTTAAAGCGCGTGGAATGGCGAGTAAAATGCACTATTAAACTTCGAGGGTAGGGCAAACAGAGACCCGATTAGATCATTTTATATTATGGTTCATTTAAGAATTCAGAAAAATTCTATCACATTTGTTCAATTTACGTCATTCCTATTTCAGATAGCGTATTGGGCTATGCGGCATCTCAAAGCGGATGAAATGACGAGTAAAATGCACTGTTAAACTTCTAGGGTAGGGCAAACAGAGACCCGATTAGATCATTTTATATTACGGTTAGTATAAGAATTCAGCGTAATTCTATCACATTTGTTCAACTTACGTCGCTCCTATTTCAGATAGCGTACTGGGCTAGGCGGTATCTCAAAGCGCGTGGAAGGGCGAGTAAAATGCACTACTAAACTTCTATGATAGGGCAATCAGAGACCCGATTAGATCATTTATATTTTGGTTAATATAAGGATTCAGCGAAATTCTCTCACATTTGTTCAATTTACGTCGCTGATATTTCAGATAGCGTATTGGACTAAGCGGCATCTCAAAGCGCAAGAAATGTCGAGTAAAATGCACTATTAAACTTCTAGGGTAGTGCAAACAGAGACCAGATAATATCATTTTATATTATGGTTAATTTAACAATTCAGCGAAATTCTCTCACATTTGTTCAATTTACGTCGCTGATATTTCAGATAGCGTATTGGGCTAAGCGGCATCTCAAAGCCCATGAAATGGCGATTAAAATGCACTATTAAACTTCTAGGGTAAGGCAAACAGATACCCGATTAGATCATTTTATATTTTGGTTAATATAAGAATTCAGCGAAATTCTATCAGATTTGTTCAATTTACGTCGCTCCGATTTCAGATAGCGTATTGGGAGTAGCGGCATCTCAAAGCGCATGAAAGGGCGAGTAACATGCACTATTAAACTTCTAGGATAAGGCAAACAGAGACCCGATTAGATCATTTTATATTACGGTTAATATAAGAATTCAGCGTAATTCTATCACATTTGTTCCATTTACGTCGCTCCTATTTCAGATAGCTTATTGGGCTAAGCGGCATCGCAAAGCGCATGAAATGACGAGTGAAATGCACTATTAAACTTCTAGGGTCGGGCAAACAGAGACCCGATTAGATCATTTTACATTAAGGTTAATATAAGAATTCAGGGAAATTCTATCACATTTGTTCAACATACGTCGCTCCTATTTCAGATAGCGTATTGGGCTAAGCGGCATCTCAAAGCGCATGAAATGGCGAGTAAAATGCACTAGTAAACTTCTAGGGTAGGGCAATCAGAGACCCGATTAGATCATTTTATATTATGGTTAATTTAAGAATTCAGCAAAATTCTATCACATTAGTTCAATTTACGTCGTTCCTATTTCAGATAGCGTACTGGGCTATGCGGCATCTTAAAGCGCGTGGAATGGCGTGTAACATTCACTATTAAACTTCTATGATAGGGCAATCAGAGACCCGATTAGATCATTCTATATTTTGGTTAATATAAGAATTCAGCGAAATTCTATCACATTTGTTCAATTTGCGTCGCTCCTATTTCAGATAGCTTATTGGGCTAAGCGGCACCTCAAAGCGCATGAAATGGCGAGTGAAATGCACTATTAATCTTCTAGGGTAGGGCAATCAGAGACCCCATTAGATCATTTTATATTATGGTTAATTTAAGAATTCAGCGAAATTGTATCACATTTGTTCAATTTACGTCGCTCCTGTTTCAGATAGCGTATTGGGCTAAGCGGCATCTCAAAGCGCATGAAATGGCGAGTAAAATGCACTATTAAACTTCTAGGGTAAGGCAAACAGAGACCCGATTAGATCATTTTATATTACGGTTAATATAAGAATTCAGAGTAATTCTATCACATTTGTTCAATTTACGTCGCCCCTATTTCAGATAGCGTATTGGGCTAAGCGGCATCTCAAAGCGCATGAAATGGCGAGTCAAATGCACTGATAAACTTCTATGATAGGGAAATCAGAGACCCGATTAGATTATTTTATATTTTGGTTAATATAATAATTCAGCGAAATTCTAACACATTTGTTCCATTTACGTCGCTCCTATTTCAGATAGCGTACTGGGCTAGGCGGCATCTTAAAGCGCGTGGAATGGCGAGTAAAATGCACTATTAAACTTCAAGGGTAGGGCAAACAGTGACCCGATTAGATCATTTTATATTATGGTTCATTTAAGAATTCAGAAAAATTCTGTCACATTTGTTCAATTTACGTCATTCCTATTTCAGATAGCGTATTGGGCTATGCGGCATCTCAAAGCGGATGAAATGACGAGTAAAATGCACTGTTAAACTTCTAGGGTAGGGCAAACAGAGACCCGATTAGATCATTTTATATTACGGTTAGTATAAGAATTCAGCGTAATTCTATCACATTTGTTCAACTTACGTCGCTCCTATTTCAGATAGCGTACTGGGCTAAGCGGCATCTCAAAGCGCATGAAATGGCGAGTAAAATGCACTGTTAAACTTCTAGGGTACGGCAAACAGAGACCCGATTAGATCATTTTATATTATGGTTAATTTAAGAATTCAGCGAAATTCTATCACATTTGTTCAATTTACGTCGCTCCTATTGCAGATAGCGTATTGGGCTGAGCGGCATCTTAAAGCGCGTGGAATGGCGAGTAAAATTCACTATTAAACTTCTATGATAGGGCAATCAGAGACCCGATTAGATCATTTTATATTTTGGTTAATATAAGAATTCAGCGAAATTCTATCACATTTGGTCAATTTACGTCGCTCCTATTTCAGATAGCTTATTGGGCTAAGCGGCATCTCAAAGCGCATGAAATGACGAGTGAAATGCACTAGTAAACTTCTAGGCTAGGGCGAACAGAGACCCGATTAGATCATTTTACATTATGGTTAATAAAAGAATTCAATGAAATTCTATCACATTTGTTCCTCTTACGTCGCTCGTATTTGAGATAGCGTATTGGGCTAAGCGGCATCTCAAAGCGCATGAAATGGCGAGTAAAATGCACTAGTAAACTTCTAGGGTAGGGCAATCAGAGACCTGATTAGATCATTTTATATTATGGTTAATTTAAGAATTCAGCAAAATTCTATCACATTAGTTCAATTTACGTCGTTCCTATTTCAGATAGCGTACTGGGCCTTGCGGTTTCTTAAAGCGCGTGGAATGGCGAGTAAAATTCACTATTAAACTTCTATGATAGGGCAATCAGAGACCCGATTAGATCATTTTATATTTTGGTTAATATAAGAATTCAGCGAAATTCTATCACATTTGTTCCATTTACGTCGCTCCTATTCCAGATAGCTTATTGGGCTAAGCGGCATCGCAAAGCGCATGAAATGACGAGTGAAATGCACTATTAAACTTCTAGGGTCGGGCAAACAGAGACCCGATTAGATCATTTTACATTAAGGTTAATATAAGAATTCAGGGAAATTCTATCACATTTGTTCAACATACGTCGCTCCTATTTCAGATAGCGTATTGGGCTAAGCGGCATCTCAAAGCGCATGAAATGGCGAGTAAAATGCACTAGTAAACTTCTAGGGTAGGGCAATCAGAGACCCGATTAGATCATTTTATATTATGGTTAATTTAAGAATTCAGCAAAATTCTATCACATTAGTTCAATTTACGTCGTTCCTATTTCAGATAGCGTACTGGGCTATGCGGCATCTTAAAGCGCGTGGAATGGCGAGTAACATTCACTATTAAACTTCTATGATAGGGCAATCAGAGACCCGATTAGATCATTTTATATTTTGGTTAATATAAGAATTCAGCGAAATTCTATCACATTTGTTCAATTTGCGTCGCTCCTATTTCTGACAGCTTATTGGGCTAAGCGGCACCTCAAAGCGCATGAAATGGCGAGTGAAATGCACTATTAATCTTCTAGGGTAGGGCAATCAGAGACCCCATTAGATCATTTTATATTATGGTTAATTTAAGAATTCAGCGAAATTCTATCACATTTGTTCAATTTACGTCGCTCCTATTTCAGATAGCGTATTGGGCTAAGCGGCATCTCAAAGCGCATGAAATGGCGAGTAAAATGCACTATTAAACTTCTAGGGTAAGGCAAACAGAGACCCGATTAGATCATTTTATATTACGGTTAATATAAGAATTCAGAGTAATTCTATCACATTTGTTCAATTTACGTCGCCCCTATTTCAGATAGCGTATTGGGCTAAGCGGCATCTCAAAGCGCATGAAATGGCGAGTCAAATGCACTGATAAACTTCTATGATAGGGAAATCAGAGACCCGATTAGATTATTTTATATTTTGGTTAATATAATAATTCAGCGAAATTCTAACACATTTGTTCAATTTACGTCGCTCCTATTTCAGATAGCGTACTGGGCTAGGCGGCATCTTAAAGCGCGTGGAATGGCGAGTAAAATGCACTATTAAACTTCGAGGGTAGGGCAAACAGAGACCCGATTAGATCATTTTATATTATGGTTAATTTAAGAATTCAGAAAAATTCTATCACATTTGTTCAATTTACGTCATTCCTATTTCAGATAGCGTATTGGGCTATGCGGCATCTCAAAGCGGATGAAATGACGAGTAAAATGCACTGTTAAACTTCTAGGGTAGGGCAAACAGAGACCCGATTAGATCATTTTATATTACGGTTAGTATAAGAATTCAGCGTAATTCTATCACATTTGTTCAACTTACGTCGCTCCTATTTCAGATAGCGTACTGGGCTAGGCGGTATCTCAAAGCGCGTGGAAGGGCGAGTAAAATGCACTACTAAACTTCTATGATAGGGCAATCAGAGACCCGATTAGATCATTTTATATTTTGGTTAATATAAGGATTCAGCGAAATTCTCTCACATTTGTTCAATTTACGTCGCTGATATTTCAGATAGCGTATTGGACTAAGCGGCATCTCAAAGCGCAAGAAATGTCGAGTAAAATGCACTATTAAACTTCTAGGGTAGTGCAAACAGAGACCAGATAATATCATTTTATATTATGGTTAATTTAACAATTCAGCGAAATTCTCTCACATTTGTTCAATTTACGTCGCTGATATTTCAGATAGCGTATTGGGCTAAGCGGCATCTCAAAGCCCATGAAATGGCGATTAAAATGCACTATTAAACTTCTAGGGTAAGGCAAACAGATACCCGATTAGATCATTTTATATTTTGGTTAATATAAGAATTCAGCGAAATTCTATCACATTTGTTCAATTTACGTCGCTCCGATTTCAGATAGCGTATTGGGAGTAGCGGCATCTCAAAGCGCATGAAAGGGCGAGTAACATGCACTATTAAACTTCTAGGATAAGGCAAACAGAGACCCGATTAGATCATTTTATATTACGGTTAATATAAGAATTCAGCGTAATTCTATCACATTTGTTCCATTTACGTCGCTCCTATTTCAGATAGCTTATTGGGCTAAGCGGCATCGCAAAGCGCATGAAATGACGAGTGAAATGCACTATTAAACTTCTAGGGTCGGGCAAACAGAGACCCGATTAGATCATTTTACATTAAGGTTAATATAAGAATTCAGGGAAATTCTATCACATTTGTTCAACATACGTCGCTCCTATTTCAGATAGCGTATTGGGCTAAGCGGCATCTCAAAGCGCATGAAATGGCGAGTAAAATGCACTAGTAAACTTCTAGGGTAGGGCAATCAGAGACCCGATTAGATCATTTTATATTATGGTTAATTTAAGAATTCAGCAAAATTCTATCACATTAGTTCAATTTACGTCGTTCCTATTTCAGATAGCGTACTGGGCTATGCGGCATCTTAAAGCGCGTGGAATGGCGTGTAACATTCACTATTAAACTTCTATGATAGGGCAATCAGAGACCCGATTAGATCATTCAATATTTTGGTTAATATAAGAATTCAGCGAAATTCTATCACATTTGTTCAATTTGCGTCGCTCCTATTTCAGATAGCTTATTGGGCTAAGCGGCACCTCAAAGCGCATGAAATGGCGAGTGAAATGCACTATTAATCTTCTAGGGTAGGGCAATCAGAGACCCCATTAGATCATTTTATATTATGGTTAATTTAAGAATTCAGCGAAATTGTATCACATTTGTTCAATTTACGTCGCTCCTGTTTCAGATAGCGTATTGGGCTAAGCGGCATCTCAAAGCGCATGAAATGGCGAGTAAAATGCACTATTAAACTTCTAGGGTAAGGCAAACAGAGACCCGATTAGATCATTTTATATTACGGTTAATATAAGAATTCAGAGTAATTCTATCACATTTGTTCAATTTACGTCGCCCCTATTTCAGATAGCGTATTGGGCTAAGCGGCATCTGAAAGCGCATGAAATGGCGAGTCAAATGCACTGATAAACTTCTATGATAGGGAAATCAGAGACCCGATTAGATTATTTTATATTTTGGTTAATATAATAATTCAGCGAAATTCTAACACATTTGTTCCATTTACGTCGCTCCTATTTCAGATAGCGTACTGGGCTAGGCGGCATCTGAAAGCGCGTGGAATGGCGAGTAAAATGCACTATTAAACTTCAAGGGTAGGGCAAACAGTGACCCGATTAGATCATTTTATATTATGGTTCATTTAAGAATTCAGAAAAATTCTATCACATTTGTTCAATTTACGTCATTCCTATTTCAGATAGCGTATTGGGCTATGCGGCATCTCAAAGCGGATGAAATGACGAGTAAAATGCACTGTTAAACTTCTAGGGTAGGGCAAACAGAGACCCGATTAGATCATTTTATATTATGGTTAGTATAAGAATTCAGCGTAATTCTATCACATTTGTTCAACTTACGTCGCTCCTATTTCAGATAGCGTACTGGGCTAAGCGGCATCTCAAAGCGCATGAAATGGCGAGTAAAATGCACTGTTAAACTTCTAGGGTACGGCAAACAGAGACCCGATTAGATCATTTTATATTATGGTTAATTTAAGAATTCAGCGAAATTCTATCACATTTGTTCAATTTACGTCGCTCCTATTGCAGATAGCGTATTGGGCTGAGCGGCATCTTAAAGCGCGTGGAATGGCGAGTAAAATTCACTATTAAACTTCTATGATAGGGCAATCAGAGACCCGATTAGATCATTTTATATTTTGGTTAATATAAGAATTCAGCGAAATTCTATCACATTTGGTCAATTTACGTCGCTCCTATTTCAGATAGCTTATTGGGCTAAGCGGCATCTCAAAGCGCATGAAATGACGAGTGAAATGCACTAGTAAACTTCTAGGCTAGGGCGAACAGAGACCCGATTAGATCATTTTACATTATGGTTAATAAAAGAATTCAATGAAATTCTATCACATTTGTTCCTCTTACGTCGCTCGTATTTGAGATAGCGTATTGGGCTAAGCGGCATCTCAAAGCGCATGAAATGGCGAGTAAAATGCACTAGTAAACTTCTAGGGTAGGGCAATCAGAGACCCGATTAGATCATTTTATATTATGGTTAATTTAAGAATTCAGCAAAATTCTATCACATTAGTTCAATTTACGTCGTTCCTATTTCAGATAGCGTACTGGGCCTTGCGGTTTCTTAAAGCGCGTGGAATGGCGAGTAAAATTCACTATTAAACTTCTATGATAGGGCAATCAGAGACCCGATTAGATCAGTTTATATTTTGGTTAATATAAGAATTCAGCGAAATTCTATCACATTTGTTCCATTTACGTCGCTCCTATTTCAGATAGCTTATTGGGCTAAGCGGCATCGCAAAGCGCATGAAATGACGAGTGAAATGCACTATTAAACTTCTAGGGTCGGGCAAACAGAGACCCGATTAGATCATTTTACATTAAGGTTAATATAAGAATTCAGGGAAATTCTATCACATTTGTTCAACATACGTCGCTCCTATTTCAGATAGCGTATTGGGCTAAGCGGCATCTCAAAGCGCATGAAATGGCGAGTAAAATGCACTATTAAACTTCTAGGGTAAGGCAAACAGAGACCCGATTAGATCATTTTATATTACGGTTAATATAAGAATTCAGAGTAATTCTATCACATTTGTTCAATTTACGTCGCCCCTATTTCAGATAGCGTATTGGGCTAAGCGGCATCTCAAAGCGCATGAAATGGCGAGTCAAATGCACTGATAAACTTCTATGATAGGGAAATCAGAGACCCGATTAGATTATTTTATATTTTGGTTAATATAATAATTCAGCGAAATTCTAACACATTTGTTCCATTTACGTCGCTCCTATTTCAGATAGCGTACTGGGCTAGGCGGCATCTTAAAGCGCGTGGAATGGCGAGTAAAATGCACTATTAAACTTCGAGGGTAGGGCAAACAGAGACCCGATTAGATCATTTTATATTATGGTTAATTTAAGAATTCAGAAAAATTCTATCACATTTGTTCAATTTACGTCATTCCTATTTCAGATAGCGTATTGGGCTATGCGGCATCTCAAAGCGGATGAAATGACGAGTAAAATGCACTGTTAAACTTCTAGGGTAGGGCAAACAGAGACCCGATTAGATCATTTTATATTATGGTTCATTTAAGAATTCAGAAAAATTCTATCACATTTGTTCAACTTACGTCGCTCCTATTTCAGATAGCGTACTGGGCTAGGCGGTATCTCAAAGCGCGTGGAAGGGCGAGTAAAATGCACTACTAAACTTCTATGATAGGGCAATCAGAGACCCGATTAGATCATTTTATATTTTGGTTAATATAAGGATTCAGCGAAATTCTCTCACATTTGTTCAATTTACGTCGCTGATATTTCAGATAGCGTATTGGACTAAGCGGCATCTCAAAGCGCAAGAAATGTCGAGTAAAATGCACTATTAAACTTCTAGGGTAGTGCAAACAGAGACCAGATAATATCATTTTATATTATGGTTAATTTAACAATTCAGCGAAATTCTCTCACATTTGTTCAATTTACGTCGCTGATATTTCAGATAGCGTATTGGGCTAAGCGGCATCTCAAAGCGCGAGAAATGGCGAGTAAAATGCACTTTTAAACTTCTAGGGTAGGGCAAACAGAGACCCGGTTAGATCATTTATATTTTGGTTAATATAAGAATCAGCGAAATTCTATCACATTTGTTCAATTTACGTCGCTCCTATTTCAGATAGCGTATTGGGCTAAGCGGCATCTCAAAGCGCATGAAATGACGAATAAAATGCACAATTAAGCTTCTACGCTAGGGCGAACAGAGACCCGATTAGATCATTTTACGTTATGGTTAATAAAAGAATTCAGCGAAATTCTATCACATTTGATCAATTTACATCGCTCCTATTTCAGATAGCGTATTGTGCTAAGCGGCATCTCAAAGCGCATGAAATAACGAGTAAAATTCACTATTAAACTTCTAGGGTAGGGCAAACAGAGACCCCATTAGATCATTTTATATTATGGTTAATTTAAGAATTCAGCGAAATTCTATCACATTTGTTCAATTTACGTCGCTCCTATTTCAGATAGCGTATTGGGCTAAGCGGCATCTCAAAGCGCATGATATGGCGAGTAAAATGCACTGTTAAACTTCTAGGGTAGGGCAAACAGAGACCCGATTAGATCATTTTATATTATGGTTAATTTAAGAATCAGCGAAATTCTATCACATTTGTTCAATTTACGTCGCTCCTATTGCAGATAGCGTATTGGGCTAAGCGGCATCTTAAAGCGCGTGGAATGGCGAGTAAAATTCACTATTAAACTTCTATGATAGGGCAATCAGAGACCCGATTAGATCATTTTATATTTTGGTTAATATAAGAATTCAGCGAAATTCTATCACATTTGGTCAATTTACGTCGCTCCTATTTCAGATAGCTTATTGGGCTAAGCGGCATCTCAAAGCGCATGAAATGGCGAGTCAAATGCACTGATAAACTTCTATGATAGGGAAATCAGAGACCCGATTAGATTATTTTATATTTTGGTTAATATAATAATTCAGCGAAATTCTAACACATTTGTTCCATTTACGTCGCTCCTATTTCAGATAGCGTACTGGGCTAGGCGGCATCTTAAAGCGCGTGGAATGGCGAGTAAAATGCACTATTAAACTTCAAGGGTAGGGCAAACAGAGACCCGATTAGATCATTTTATATTTTGGTTAATATAAGAATTCAGAAAAATTCTATCACATTTGTTCAATTTACGTCGTTCCTATTTCAGATAGCGTATTGGGCTATGCGGCATCTCAAAGCGCATGAAATGATGAGTAAAATGCACTGTTAAACTTCTAGGGTAGGGCAAACAGAGACCCGATTAGATCATTTTATATTACGGTTAATATAAGAATTCAGCGTAACTCTGACACATTTGTTCAACTTACGTAGCTCCTATTTCAGATAGCGTGTTGGGCTAGGCGGCATCTCAAAGCGCATGAAATGGCGAGTAAGATGTACTATTAAACTTCTAGGATAAGGCAAGCAGAGAACCGATTAGATCATTTTATATTACGGTTAATATAAGAATTCAGCGTAATTCTATCACATTTGTTCAGCTTACGCCGCACCTGCTCGAGATAGCGTACTGGGCTAGGCGGCATCTTAAAGCGCGTGGAAGGGCGAGTAAAATGCACTATTAAACTTCTAGGGTAGGGCAAACAGAGACCCGATTAGATCATTTTATATTATGGATAATTTCAGAATTCAGCGAAATTCTATCACATTTGTTCAATTTACGTCGCTCCTATTTCAGATAGCGTATTGGGCTAAGCGGCATCTCAAAGCGCATGAACTGGCGAGTAAAATGCACTATTATACTTCTAGGCTAGGGCGAACAGAGACCCGATTAGATCATTTTATATTACGGATAATATAAGAATTCAGGGAAATTCTATCACATTTGTTCAATTTACGTCGACCCTATTACAGATAGCGTACTGGGCTAGGCGGCATATTAAAGCGTGCGGAATGGCGAGTAAAATGCACTTTTAAACTTCTATGATAGGGCAATCAGAGACCCGATTAGATCATTTTATATTTTGTTTAATATAAGATTTCAGGGAAATTCTGTCACATTTGTTCAATTTACGTCGCTCCTATTTCAGATAGCATATTGGGCTAAGCGGCACCTCAAAGCGCATGAAATGGCGAGTGAAATGCAATGTTAAACTTCTAGGGTAGGGCAAACAGAGACCCGATTAGATCATTTTATATTGCGGTCAATTTAAGAATTCAGCATAATTCTTTCTCATTTCTTCAATTTACGTCGCTCCTATTTCAGATAGCTTATTGGTCTTAGCGGCATCTCGAAGCGCATGAAATGACAAGTGAAATGCACTATTAAACTTCTAGGGTAGGGCGAACAAAGACCCGGCTAATCATTTTATATTATGGTTAATTTAAGAATTCAGCGAAATTCTATCACATTTGTCCAATTTACGTCGCTACTATTTCAGATCGCGTATTGGGCTAAGCGGCAGCTCAAAGCGCATGAAATGGCGAGTATAATGCACTATTAAACTTCTAGGATAAGGCAAACAGAGACCCGATTAGATCATTTTATATTACGGTTAATATAAGAATTCAGCGTAATTCTATCACATTTGTTCAAGTTACGTCGCTCCTATTTCAGATAGCGTACTGGGCTAGGCGGCATCTTAAAGCGCGTGGAAGGGCGAGTAGAATGCACTACTAAACTTCTAGGGTAGGGCAAACAGAGACCCGATTAGATCATTTTATATTATGGTTAATATAAGAATTCAGCGAAATTCTATCACATTTGTTCAATTTACGTCGTTCCTATTTCAGATAGCGTACTGGGCTAGGCGGCATCTTAAAGCGCGTGGAAAGGCGAGTAAAATACCCTATTAAACATCTATGATAGGCCAATCAGAGACCCGATTAGATCATTTTATATTTTGTTTAATATAAGATTTCAGGGAAATTCTGTCACATTTGTTCAATTTACGTCGCTCCTATTTCAGATAGCTTATTGGGCTTGGCGGCATCTCAAAGCGCATGAAATGACGAGTACAATGCACTGTTAAACTCCTAGGGTAGGGCAAACAGAGACCCGATTAGATCATTTTATATTATGGTTAATTTAAGAATTCAGCGAAATTCTATCACATTTGTTCAATTAACGTCGCTCCTATTTCAGATAGCGTATTGGGCTAAGCGGCATCTCAAAGCGGAAGAAATGGCGAGTAAAATGCACTATTAAACTTCTAGGGTAGGGCAAACAGAGACCCGATTAGATCATTTTATATTTTGATTAATATAAGAATTGAGCGACATTCTGTCACATTTGTTCAATTTACGTCGCTCCTATTAACGATAGCGTATTGGGCTAAGCGGTATCTGAAAGCGCATGAAATGGCGAGTAAAATGCACTATTAAACTTCTAGGGTAGGGCAAACAGAGACCCGATTAGATTATTTTATATTATGATTAATTTAAGAAGTCAGCAAAATTCTATCACATTTGTTCAATTTACGTCGTTCCTATTTCAGATAGCGTACTGGGCTAGGCGGCATCTTAGTGCGCGTGGAAAGGCGAGTAAAATGCACTATTAAACTTCTATGATAGGGCAATCAGAGACCCGATTAGATCATTTTATATTACGGTTAATATAAGAATTCAGCGTAATTCTATCACATTTGTTCAACTTACGTCGCTCCTATTTCAGATAGCGCACTGGGCTAGGCGGTATCTTAAAGCGCGTGGAATGGCGAGTAAAATGCACTACTAAACTACTATGATAGAGCAATCAGAGACCCGATTAGGTCATTTTATATTTTGGTTAATATAAGAATTCAGCGAAATTCTATCACATTTGTTCAATTTACGTCGCTCCTATTAAAGATAGCGTATTGGGCTAAGCGGCATCTGAAAGCGCATGAAATTGCGAGTAAAATGCACTATTAAACTTCTAGGGTAGGGCAAACAGAGACCCGATTAGATCATTTTATATTATGGTTAATTTAAGAATTCAGCGAAATTCTATCACATTTGTTCAATTTACGTCGCTACTATTTCAGATAGCGTATTGGGCTAAGCGGCATCTCAAAGCGCATGAAATGGCGAGTATAATGCACTATTAAACTTCTAGAATAAGGCAAACAGAGACCCGATTAGATCATTTTATATTACGGTTAATATAAGAATTCAGCGTAATTCTATCACATTTGTTCAATTTACGTCGCTCCTATTTGAGTTAGCGTATTGGGCTAAGCAGCATCTCAAAGTGCATGAAATGGCGAGTAAAATGCACTATTAAACTTCTAGGGTAGGGCAAACAGAGACCCGATTAGATCATTTTATATAATGGTTAATTTAAGAATTCAGCAAAATTCTATCACATTTTTTCAACTTACGTCGCTCCTATTTCAGATAGCGCACTGGGCTAGGCGGTATCTCAAAGCGCATGAAGTGACGAGTGAAATGCACTATTAAAGTTCTAGGGTAGGGCAAACAGAGACCCGACTAGATCATTTTATATTATGGTTAATTTAAGAATTCAGCGAAATACTATCACATTCGTTCAATTTACGTCGCTCCTATTTCAGATAGCGTATTGGGCAAAGCGGCAACTCAAAGCGCATGAAATGTCGAGTAAAATGCACTATTAAACTTCTAGGGTAGGACAAGCAGTGACCCGATTAGATCATTTTATATTATGGGTAATTTAAGAATTCAGCAAAATTCTATCACATTTGTTCAATTTAGGTCGCTCCTATTTCAGGTAGCGTACTGGGCTAGGCGGCATCTTAATGCGCGTGGAATGGCGAGTAACATCCACTATTAAACTTCTAGGCTAGGGCGAACAGAGACCCGATTAGATCATTTTACATTATGGTTAATAAACGAATTCAGCCAAATTCTATCACATTTGTTCAACTTACGTCGCTCCTATTTCAGATAGCGTATTGGGCTAAGCGGCATCTCAAAGCGCATGAAATGGCGAGTAAAATGCACTAGTAAACTTCTAGGGTAGGGCAAACAGAGACCCGATTAGATCATTTTATATTATGGTTAATATAAGAATTCAGCGAAATTCTATCACATTTGTTCAACTTACGTCGCTCCTATTTCAGATAGCGTATTGGGCTAAGCGGCACCTCAAAGCGCATGAAATGGCGAGTGAAATGCACTATTAAACTTCTAGGGTAGGGCGAACAGAGACCCGATTAGATCATTTTACATTAAGCTTAATATAAGAATTCACGGAAATTCTATCACA
Source organism: Macropis europaea (assembly GCA_916610135.2). Classification (NCBI taxonomy): domain Eukaryota; kingdom Metazoa; phylum Arthropoda; class Insecta; order Hymenoptera; family Melittidae; genus Macropis; species Macropis europaea. Next base: position 21,339 of record CAKAJE020001754.1, on the reverse strand, counting down.
TTTGTTTAATTTACGTCTTCCTATTTCAGATAGCGTATTGGGCTAGGCGGTATCTCAAAGCGCATGAAATGGCGAGTAAGATGTACTATTAAACTTCTAGGATAAGGCAAACAGAGAACCGATTAGATCATTTTATATTACGGATAATATAAGAATTCAGCGTAATTCTATCACATTTGTTCAACTTACGCCACACCTGCTTGAGATAGCGTACTGGGCTAGGCGGCATCTTAAAGCGCGTGGAAGGGCGAGTAAAATGCACTATTAAACTGCTAGGCTAGGGCGAACAGGGACCCGATTAGATCATTATATATTTTGGTTAATTTAAGAATTCAACGAAATTCTATCACATTTGTTCAATTTACGTCGCTCCTATTTCAGATAGCGTATTGGGCTAAGCGGCACCTCAAAGCGCATGAAATGGCAAGTAAAATGCACTATTAAACATCTAGGGTAAGGCAAACAGAGACCCGATTAGATCATATTACATTATGGTTAATAAAAGAATTCAGCGAAATTCTAACACATTTGTTCAATTTACGTCTCTCCTATTTCAGATAGCGTGTTGGGCTAGGCGGCATCTCAAAGCGCATGAAATGGCGAGTAAGATGTACTATTAAACTTCTAGGATAAGGCAAGCAGAGAACCGATTAGATCATTTTATATTACGGTTAATATAAGAATTCAGCGTAATTCTATCACATTTGTTCAGCTTACGCCGCACCTGCTTGAGATAGCGTACTGGGCTAGGCGGCATCTTAAAGCGCGTGGAAGGGCGAGTAAAATGCACTATTAAACTTCTAGGGTAGGGCAAACAGAGACCCGATTAGATCATTTTATATTATGGATAATTTCAGAATTCAGCGAAATTCTATCACATTTGTTCAATTTACGTCGCTCCTATTTCAGATAGCGTATTGGGCTAAGCGGCATCTCAAAGCGCATGAAATGGCGAGTAAAATGCACTATTATACTTCTAGGCTAGGGCGAACAGAGACCCGATTAGATCATTTTATATTACGGATAATATAAGAATTCAGGGAAATTCTATCACATTTGTTCAACTTACGCCGCACCTGCTTGAGATAGCGTACTGGGCTAGGCGGCATCTTAAAGCGCGTGGAAGGGCGAGTAAAATGCACTATTAAACTTCTAGGCTAGGGCGAACAGAGACCCGATTAGATCATTGTATATTATGGTTAATTTAAGAATTCAACGAAATTCTATCACATTTGTTCAATTTACGTCGCTCCTATTTCAGATAGCATATTGGGCTAAGCGGCATCTCAAAGCGCATGAAATTACGAGTGAAATGCAGTATTAAACTTCTAGGCTAGGGCAAACAGAGACCCGATTAGATCATTTTATATTTTGGTTAATATAAGGATTCAGCGAAATTCTATCACATTTGTTCAATTTACGTCGCCCCTATTACAGATAGCGTACTGGGCTAGGCGGCATATTAAAGCGTGCGGAATGGCGAGTAAAATGCACTTTTAAACTTCTATGATAGGGCAATCAGAGACCCGATTAGATCATTTTATATTTTGGTTTATATAAGAATTCAGCCAAATTCTATCACATTTGTTCAATTTACGTCGCTCCTATTTCAGATAGCGTATTGGGCTAAGCGGCATCTCAAAGCGTATGAAATGGCGAATAAAACGCACTATTAAAGTTCTAGGCTAGGGCGAACAGAGACCCGGTTAGATCATTTTACATTATGGTTAATAAAAGAATTCAGCGAAATTCTATCACATTAGTTCAATTTACGTCGTTCCTATTTCAGATAGCGTACTGGGCTAGGCGGCATCTTAAAGCGCGTGGAAAGGCGAGTAAAATGCACTATTAAACTTCTATGATAGGGCAATCAGAGACCCGATTAGATCATTTTATATTACGGTTAATATAAGAATTCAGCGTAATTCTATCACATTTCTTCAACTTACGTCGCTCCTATTTCAGATAGCGCACTGGGCTAGGCGACATCTTAAAGCGCGTGGAATGGCGAGTAAAATGCACTACTAAACTACTATGATAGGGCAATCAGAGACCCGTTTAGGTCATTTTATATTTTGGTTAATATAAGAATTCAGCGAAATTCTATCACATTTGTTCAATTTACGTCGCTCCTATTAAAGATAGCGTATTGGGCTAAGCGGCATCTGAAAGCGCATGAAATGGCGAGTAAAATGCACTATTAAACTTCTAGGGTAGGGCAAACAGAGACCCGATTAGATCATTTTATATTATGATTAATTTAAGAAGTCAGCAAAATTCTATCACATTTGTTCAATTTACGTCGTTCCTATTTCAGATAGCGTACTGGGCTAGGCGGCATCTTAAAGCGCGTGGAAAGGCGAGTAAAATGCACTATTAAACTTCTATGATAGGGCAATCAGAGACCCGATTAGATCATTTTATATTTTGTTTAACATAAGATTTCAGGGAAATTCTATCACATTTGTTCAATTTACGTCGCTCCTATTTCAGATAGCTTATTGGGCTTAGCGGCATCTGAAAGCGCATGAAATGGCGAGTAAAATGCACTATTAAACTTCTATGATAGGGCTATCAGAGACCCGATTAGATCATTTTATGTTTTGGTTAATATAAGAATTCAGCGAAACTCTATCACATTTGTTCAATTTACGTCGCTCCTATTTCAGATAGCGTATTGGGCTAAGCGGCATCTCAAAGCGCATGAAATGACGAGGAAAATGCACTATTAAACGTCTAGGGTAGGGCAAACAGAGACCCGATTAGATCATTTTATGTTATGGTTAATTTAAGAATTCAGCAAAATTCTGTCACATTTGTTCAATTTACGTCGCTCCTATTTCAGATAGCGTATTGGGCTAAGCGGCATCTCAAAGCGCATGAAATGGCGAGTAAAATGCACTATTAAACTTCTAGGGTAGGGCAAGCAGAGACCCGATTACATCATCTCATATTATGGTTAATTTAAGAATTCAGCAAAATTCTATCACATTTGTTCAATTTACGTCGCTCCTATTTCAGATAGCGTATTGGGCTAAGCGGCATCTCAAAGCGCATGAAATGGCGAGTGAAATGCACTGTTAGACTTCTATGGTAGGGCGAACAGAGACCCGATTAGATCATTTTACATTAAGGTTAATAAAAGAATTCAGGGAATTTCTATCACATTTGTTCAATTTACGTCGCTCCTATTTCAGATAGCGTATTGGGCTAAGCGGCATCTCAAAGCGCATGAAATGGCGAGCAAAATGCACTATTAAACTTCTAGGGTAGGGCAAACAGAGACCCGATTAGATCATTTTATACTATGGTTAATTTAAGAATTCAGCAAAATTCTATCACATTTGTTCAATTTACGTCGCTCCTATTTCGGATAGCGTACTGGGCTAGGCGGCATCCTAAAGCGCGTGGAGTGGCGAGTAAAATGCACTATTAATCTTCTATGATAGGGCAATCAGAGACCCGATTAGATCATTTTATATTTTGGTTAATATAAGAATTCAGCGAAATTCTATCAGATTTGTTCAATTTACGTCGCTCGTATTTCAGATAGCGTATTGGGCTAAGCGGCATCTCAAAGCGCATGAAATGACGAGGAAAATGCACTATTAAACGTCTAGGGTAGGGCAAACAGAGACCCGATTAGATCATTTTATGTTATGGTTAATTTAAGAATTCAGCAAAATTCTGTCACATTTGTTCAATTTACGTCGCTCCTATTTCAGATAGCGTATTGGGCTAAGCGGCATCTCAAAGCGCATGAAATGGCGAGTAAAATGCACTATTAAACTTCTAGGGTAGGGCAAGCAGAGACCCGATTACATCATCTCATATTATGGTTAATTTAAGAATTCAGCAAAATTCTATCACATTTGTTCAATTTACGTCGCTCCTATTTCAGATAGCGTATTGGGCTAAGCGGCATCTCAAAGCGCATGAAATGGCGAGTGAAATGCACTGTTAGACTTCTATGGTAGGGCGAACAGAGACCCGATTAGATCATTTTACATTAAGGTTAATAAAAGAATTCAGGGAAATTCTATCACATTTGATCAATTTACGTCGCTCCTATTCCAGATAGCGTATTGGGCTATGCGGCATCTCAAAGCACATGAAATGGCGAGTAAAATGCCCTATTAAACTTCTAGGGTAGGTCAAACAGAGACCCGATTAGATCATTTTATATTATGGTTAATTTAAGAATTCAGCAAAATTCTATCACATTTGTTCAATTTACGTCGCTCCTATTTCAGATAGCGTACTGGGCTAGGCGGCAACTTAAAGCGCGTGGAATGGCGAGTAAAATGCACTATTAAACTTCTATGATAGGGCAATCAGTGACCCGATTAGATCATTTTATATTTTGTTTAATATAAGATTTCAGGGAAATTCTATCACATTTGTTCAATTTACGTCGCTCCTATTTCAGATAGCGTATTGGGCTAAGAGGCATCTGAAGGCGCATGCAATGGCGAGTAAAATGCACTATTATACTTCTGGGGTTGGGCAAACAGAGACCCGATTAGATCATTTTACATTATGGTTAATTTAAGAATTCAGCAAAATTCTATCACATTTGTTCAATTTACGTCGCTCCTATTTCAGATAGCGTATTGGGCTAAGCGTCATCTCAAAGCGCATGAAATGGCGAGTAAAATGCACTATTAAACTTCTAGGGTAGGGCAAGCAGAGACCCTATTACATCATCTCATATTATGGTTAATTTAAGAATTCAGCAAAATTCTATCACATTTGTTCAATTTACGTCGCTCCTATTTCAGATAGCGTACTGGGCTAGGCGGCAACATAAAGCGCGTGGAATGGCGAGTAAAGCGCACTACTAAACTTCTATGATAGGGCAATCAGAGACCCGATTAGATCATTTTATATTTTGTTTAATATAAGATTTCAGGGAAATTCCATCGCATTTGTTCAATTTACGTCGCTCCTATTTCAGATAGCGTATTGGGCTAAGCGGCATCTCAAGGCGCATGAAATGGAGAATAAAATGCACTATTAAACTTCTAGGCTAGGGAGAACAGAGACACGATTAGATCAATTTACATTATGGTTCATAAAAGAATTCAGCGAAATTCTATCACATTTTTTCAACTTAAGTCGCTCCTATTTCAGATAGCGTATTGGGCTAAGCGGCAGCTCAAAGCGCATGAAATGGCGAGTAAAATGCAATATTAAGCTTCTAGGGTAGGGCAAACAGATACCCGATTAGATCATTTTATATTATGGTTAATTTAAGAATTCAGCAAAATTCTATCAGATTTGTTCAATTTACGTCGCTCCTATTTCAGATAGCGTATTGGGCTAAGCGGCATCTCAAAGCGCATGAAATGGCGAGTAAAATGCACTATTAAAATTCTAGGGTAGGGCAAACAGATACCCGATTAAATCATTTTATATTATGGTTAATTTAAGATGTCAGCAAAATTTTATCACATTTGTTCAATTTACGTCGCTCCTATTTCAGATAGCGTATTGGGCTAGGCGGCATCTCAAAGAGCATGAAATGGCGAGTAAAATGCACTATTAGACTTCTATGGTAGGGCGAACAGAGACCCGATTAGATCATTTTATATTATGGTTAATGTATGAATTCAGCAAAATTCTATCACATTTGTTCAATTTACGTCGCTCGTATTTCAGATAGCGTACTGGGTTCGGCCGCATCTTAAAGCGCGTGGAATGGCGAGGGAAATGCGCTATTAGACTTCTATGGTAGGGCGAACAGAGACCCGATTAGATCATTTTATATTATGGTTAATTTAAGAATTCAGCGAAATTCTATCACATTTGTTCAATTTACGTCGCTCCTATTTCAGATAGCGCATTGGGCTAAGCGGCATCTCAAAGCGCATGAAATGGCGAGTAAAATGCACTATTAAACTTCTAGGATAAGGCACACAGAGACCCGATTAGATCATTTTATATTACGGTTAATATAAGAATTCAGTGTAATTCTATCACATTTGTTCAATTTACGTCGCCCCTATTTCAAATAGCGTATTGTGCTAAGCGGCATCTCAAAGCGCATGAAATGGCGAGAGAAATGCACTATTAGACTTCTATGGTAGGGCGAACAGAGACACGATTACATCATTTTACATTAAGGTTAATATAGGAATTCAGGGAAATTCTATCACATTTGTTCAATTTACGTCGCTCCTATTCCAGATAGCGTATTGGGCTATGCGGCAGCTTAAAGCACATGAAATGGCGAGTAAAATGCACTATCAAACTTCTATGATAGGGCAAACAGAGGCCCGATTACATCATTTTATATTACGGTCAATATAAGAATTCAGCGTAATTCTATCACATTTGTTCAACTTACGTAGCTCCTATTTCAGATACCGTACTCGGCTAGGCGGCATCATAAAGCGCGTGGAATATCGAGTAAAATGCACTATTAAACTTCTATGATAGGGCAATCAGAGACCCGATTAGATCATTTTATATTTTGTTTAATATAAGATTTCAGGGAAATTCTATCGCATTTTTTCAATTTACGTCGCTCCTATTTCAGATAGCGTATTCGGCTAAGCGGCATCTCAAAGCGCATGAAATGTCGAATAAAATACACTCTTAAACTTCTAGGCTAGGGCGAACAGAGACCCGATCAGATCATTTTACATTATGGTTAATAAAAGAATTCAGCGAAATTCTATCACATTTGTTCAACTTACGTCGCTCCTATTTCAGTTAGCGTATTGGGCTGAGCGGCATCTCAAAGCGCATGAAATGGCGAGTAAAATGCACTATTAGATTTCTATGGTAGGGCGTACAGAGACCCGATTAGATCATTTTACATTAAGGTTAATATAAGAATTCAGGGAAATTCTATCACATTTGTTCAATTTACGTCGCTCCTATTCCAGATAGCGTATTGGGCTATGCGGCACCTTAAAGCACATGGGAATGGCGAGTAAAATGCACTATTAAACTTCTATGATAGGGCAAACAGAGACCCGATTATATCATTTTATATTACGGTTAATATAAGAATTCAGCGTAATTCTATCACATTTGTTCAACTTACGTCGCTCCTATTTCAGGTAGCGTACTGTGCTAGGCGGCATCTTAAAGCGCGTGGAATGGCGAGTAAAATGCACTACTAAACTTCTATGATAGGGCAATCAGAGACCCGATTAGATCATTTTATATTTTGTTTAATATAAGATTTCAGGGAAATTCTATCGTATTTGTTCAATTTACGTCGCTCCTATTTCAGATAGCGTATTGGGCTAAGCGGCATCTCAAAGCGCATGAAATGGAGAATAAAATGCACTATTAAACTTCTAGGCTAGGGAGAACAGAGACCCGATTAGATCATTTTACATTATGGTTCATAAAAGAATTCAGCGAAACTCAATCACATTTTTTCAACTTACGTCGCTCCTATTTCCGATAGCGTATTGGGCTATGCGGCAGCTCAAAGCGCATGAAATGGCGAGTAAAATGCAATATTAAGCTTCTAGGGTAGGGCAAACAGACACCCGATTAGATCATTTTATATTATGGTTAATTTAAGAATTCAGCAGAATTCTATCACATTTGTTCAATTTACGTCGCTCCTATTTCGGATAGCGTACTGGGCTAGGCGGCATCCTAAAGCGCGTGGAGTGGCGAGTAAAATGCACTATTAATCTTCTATGATAGGGCAATCAGAGACCCGATTAGATCATTTTATATTTTGGTTAATATAAGAATTCAGCGAAATTCTATCAGATTTGTTCAATTTACGTCGCTCGTATTTCAGATAGCGTATTGGGCTAAGCGGCATCTCAAAGCGCATGAAATGACGAGGAAAATGCACTATTAAACGTCTAGGGTAGGGCAAACAGAGACCCGATTAGATCATTTTATGTTATGGTTAATTTAAGAATTCAGCAAAATTCTGTCACATTTGTTCAATTTACGTCGCTCCTATTTCAGATAGCGTATTGGGCTAAGCGGCATCTCAAAGCGCATGAAATGGCGAGTAAAATGCCCTATTAAACTTCTAGGGTAGGTCAAACAGAGACCCGATTAGATCATTTTATATTATGGTTAATTTAAGAATTCAGCAAAATTCTATCACATTTGTTCAATTTACGTCGCTCCTATTTCAGATAGCGTACTGGGCTAGGCGGCAACTTAAAGCGCGTGGAATGGCGAGTAAAATGCACTATTAAACTTCTATGATAGGGCAATCAGTGACCCGATTAGATCATTTTATATTTTGTTTAATATAAGATTTCAGGGAAATACTATCACATTTGTTCAATTTACGTCGCTCCTATTTCAGATAGCGTATTGGGCTAAGAGGCATCTGAAGGCGCATGAAATGGCGAGTAAAATGCACTATTAAACTTCTAGGGTTGGGCAAACAGAGACCCGATTAGATCATTTTATATTATGGTTAATTTAAGAATTCAGCAAAATTCTATCACATTTGTTCAATTTACGTCGCTCCTATTTCAGATAGCGTATTGGGCTAAGCGTCATCTCAAAGCGCATGAAATGGCGAGTAAAATGCACTATTAACCTTCTAGGGTAGGGCAAGCAGAGACCCTATTACATCATCTCATATTATGGTTAATTTAAGAATTCAGCAAAATTCTATCACATTTGTTCAATTTACGTCGCTCCTATTTCAGATAGCGTACTGGGCTAGGCGGCAACTTAAAGCGCGTGGAATGGCGAGTAAAACGCACTACTAAACTTCTATGATAGGGCAATCAGAGACCCGATTAGATCATTTTATATTTTGTTTAATATAAGATTTCAGGGAAATTCCATCGCATTTGTTCAATTTACGTCGCTCCTATTTCAGATAGCGTATTGGGCTAAGCGGCATCTCAAGGCGCATGAAATGGAGAATAAAATGCACTATTAAACTTCTAGGCTAGGGAGAACAGAGACCCGATTAGATCAATTTACATTATGGTTCATAAAACAATTCAGCGAAATTCTATCACATTTTTTCAACTTAAGTCGCTCCTATTTCAGATAGCGTATTGGGCTAAGCGGCAGCTCAAAGCGCATGAAATGGCGAGTAAAATGCAATATTAAGCTTCTAGGGTAGGGCAAACAGATACCCGATTAGGTCATTTTATATTATGGTTAATTTAAGAATTCAGGAAAATTCTATCAGATTTGTTCAATTTACGTCGCTCCTATTTCAGATAGCGTATTGGGCTAAGCGGCATCTCAAAGCGCATGAAATGGCGAGTAAAATGCACTATTAAACTTCTAGGGTAGGGCAAACAGATACCCGATTAAATCATTTTATATTATGGTTAATTTAAGATGTCAGCAAAATTTTATCACATTTGTTCAATTTACGTCGCTCCTATTTCAGATAGCGTACTGGGCTAGGCGGCATCTTAAAGCGCGTGGAATGGCGAGTAGAATGCACTATTAAACTTCTCGGCTCGGGCGAACAGAGACCAGATTAGATCATTTTATATTTTGGTTAATATAAGAATTCAGTGAAATTCTATCACATTTGTTCAATTTACGTCGCTCCTATTTCAGATAGCGTATTGGGCTAGGCGGCATCTCAAAGAGCATGAAATGGCGAGTAAAATGCACTATTAGACTTCTATGGTAGCGCGAACAGAGACCCGATTAGATCATTTTATATTATGGTTAATGTATGAATTCAGCAAAATTCTATCACATTTGTTCAATTTACGTCGCTCGTATTTCAGATAGCGTACTGGGTTCGGCCGCATCTTAAAGCGCGTGGAATGGCGAGGGAAATGCGCTATTAGACTTCTATGGTAGGGCGAACAGAGACCCGATTAGATCATTTTATATTATGGTTAATTTAAGAATTCAGCGAAATTCTATCACATTTGTTCAATTTACGTCGCTCCTATTTCAGATAGCGCATTGGGCTAAGCGGCATCTCAAAGCGCATGAAATGGCGAGTAAAATGCACTATTAAACTTCTAGGATAAGGCAAACAGAGACCCGATTAGATCATTTTATATTACGGTTAATATAAGAATTCAGTGTAATTCTATCACATTTGTTCAATTTACGTCGCCCCTATTTCAAATAGCGTATTGTGCTAAGCGGCATCTCAGAGCGCATGAAATGGCGAGAGAAATGCACTATTAGACTTCTATGGTAGGGCGAACAGAGACACGATTACATCATTTTACATTAAGGTTAATATAGGAATTCAGGGAAATTCTATCACATTTGTTCAATTTACGTCGCTCCTATTCCAGATAGCGTATTGGGCTATGCGGCAGCTTAAAGCACATGAAATGGCGAGTAAAATGCACTATCAAACTTCTATGATAGGGCAAACAGAGGCCCGATTACATCATTTTATATTACGGTCAATATAAGAATTCAGCGTAATTCTATGACATTTGTTCAACTTACGTAGCTCCTATTTCAGATACCGTACTCGGCTAGGCGGCATCATAAAGCGCGTGGAATATCGAGTAAAATGCACTATTAAACTTCTATGATAGGGCAATCAGAGACCCGATTAGATCATTTTATATTTTGTTTAATATAAGATTTCAGGGAAATTCTATCGCATTTTTTCAATTTACGTCGCTCCTATTTCAGATAGCGTATTCGGCTAAGCGGCATCTCAAAGCGCATGAAATGTCGAATAAAATACACTCTTAAACTTCTAGGCTAGGGCGAACAGAGACCCGATCAGATCATTTTACATTATGGTTAATAAAAGAATTCAGCGAAATTCTATCACATTTGTTCAACTTACGTCGCTCCTATTTCAGTTAGCGTATTGGGCTGAGCGGCATCTCAAAGCGCATGAAATGGCGAGTAAAATGCACTATTAGATTTCTATGGTAGGGCGTACAGAGACCCGATTAGATCATTTTACATTAAGGTTAATATAAGAATTCAGGGAAATTCTATCACATTTGTTCAATTTACGTCGCTCCTATTCCAGATAGCGTATTGGGCTATGCGGCACCTTAAAGCACATGGAATGGCGAGTAAAATGCACTATTAAACTTCTATGATAGGGCAAACAGAGACCCGATTATATCATTTTATATTACGGTTAATATAAGAATTCAGCGTAATTCTATCACATTTGTTCAACTTACGTCGCTCCTATTTCAGGTAGCGTACTGTGCTAGGCGGCATCTTAAAGCGCGTGGAATGGCGAGTAAAATGCACTACTAAACTTCTATGATAGGGCAATCAGAGACCCGATTAGATCATTTTATATTTTGTTTAATATAAGATTTCAGGGAAATTCTATCGTATTTGTTCAATTTACGTCGCTCCTATTTCAGATAGCGTATTGGGCTAAGCGGCATCTCAAAGCGCATGAAATGGAGAATAAAATGCACTATTAAACTTCTAGGTTAGGGAGAACAGAGACCCGATTAGATCATTTTACATTATGGTTCATAAAAGAATTCAGCGAAACTCTATCACATTTTTTCAACTTACGTCGCTCCTATTTCCGATAGCGTATTGGGCTATGCGGCAGCTCAAAGCGCATGAAATGGCGAGTAAAATGCAATATTAAGCTTCTAGGGTAGGGCAAACAGACACCCGATTAGATCATTTTATATTATGGTTAATTTAAGAATTCAGCAGAATTCTATCACATTTGTTCAATTTACGTCGCTCCTATTTCAGGTAGCGTATTGGGCTAAGCGGCATATTAAAGCGTGCGGAATGGCGAGTAAAATGCACTTTTAAACTTCTATGATAGGGCAATCAGAGTCCCGATTAGATCATTTTATATTTTGTTTAATATAAGATTTCAGGGAAATTCTATCACATTTGTTCAATTTACGTCGCTCCTATTTCAGATAGCGTATTGGGCTAAGCGGCATCTCAAGGCGCATGAAATGGCGAATAAAATGCGCTATTAAACTTCTAGGCTAGGGCGAACAGAGACCAGATTAGATCATTTTACATTAAGGTTAACATAAGAATTCACGGAAATTCTATCACATTTGTTCAATTTACGTCGCTCCTATTTCAGATAGCGTATTGGGCTAAGCGGCATTTCAAAGTGCATGAAATGGCGAGTAAAATGCACTATCAATCTTCTAGGATAAGGCAAACAGAGACCCGATTAGATCATTGTATGTTACGGTTAATATAAGAATTCAGCGTAATTCTATCACCGTTGTTCAACTTACGTCGCTCCTATTTCAGGTAGCGTACTGAGCTTGGCGGCATCTTAAAGCGCGTGGAATGGCGAGTAAAATGCACTATTAAACTTCTAGGATAAGGCAAACAGAGACCCGATTAGATCATTTTATATTACGGTTAATATAAGAATGCGGCGTAATTCTTTCACATTTGTTCAATTTACGTCGCTGCTATTCCAGATAGCTTATTGTGCTTAGCGGCATCTCAAAGCGCATGAAATGACGAGTGAAATGCACTATTAAACTTCTAGGGTAGGGCAAACAGAGACCCGATTTGATCATTTTATATTAAGGTTACTTTAAGAATTCAGCGAAATTCTATCACATTTGTTCAATTTGCGTCGCTCCTATTTCAGATTGCGTATTCGGCTAAGCGGCATCTCAAAGCGCATGAAATGGCGAATAAAATGCACTACTAAACTTCTAGGCTAGGGCGAACAGAGACCCGATCAGATCATTTTACATTATGGTTAATAAAAGAATTCAGCGAAATTCTATCACATTTGTTCAAATTACGTCGCTCCTATTTCAGATAGCGTATTGGGCTAAGCGGCATCTCAAAGTGCATGAAATGGCGAGTGAAATGCACTATTAGACTTCTATGGTAGGGCGAACAGAGACCCGATTAGATCATTTTACATTAAGGTTAACATAAGATTTCACGGAGATTCTATCACATTTGTTCAATTTACGTCGTTCCTATTTCAGATAGCGTATTGGGCTAAGCGGCATTTCAAAGTGCATGAAATGGCGAGTAAAATGCACTATTAAACTTCTGGGATAAGGCAAACAGAGACCCGATTAGATCATTTTATATGACGGTTAATATAAGAATTCAGCGAAATTCTATCACATTTGTTCAATTTACGTTGCTCCTATTTCAGATAGCTTATTGGGCTTAGCGGCATCTCAAAGCGCATGAAGTGTCGAGTGAAATGCCCTATTAAACTTCTAGGGTAGGGCAAACAGAGACCCGATTAGATCATTTTATATTATGGTTAAGTTAAGAATTCAGCGAAATTCTATCACATTTGTTCAATTTACGTTGCTCCTATTTCAGATAGCTTATTGGGCTTAGCGGCATCTCAAAGCGCATGAAGTGTCGAGTGAAATGCCCTATTAAACTTCTAGGGTAGGGCGAACAGAGACCCGATTAGATCATTTTACATTATGGTTAATAAAAGAATTGAGCGAAATTCTATCACATTTGTTCAACTTACGTCGCTCCTATTTTAGATAGCGTACTGGGCTAGGCACCATCTTAAAGCGCGTGTAATGGCGAGTAAAATGCACAGCTCAACTTTTATGATAGGACAATCAGAGACCCGATTAGCTCATTTTATATTATGTTTAATATAAGATTTCATGGAAATTGTATCACATTTGTTCAATTTACGTCGCTCCTATTTCAGATAGCTTATTGGGCTAAGCGACATGTCAAAGCGCATGAAATGACGACTGAAATGCACTGTTATACTTCTATGATATTGCAATCAGAGACCCGATTAGATCATTTTATATTACGGTCAATATAAGAATTCAGCGTAATTCTATCACATTTGTTCAACTTACGTCGCTCCTATTTCAGATAGCGTACTGGGCTAGGCGGCAGCTTAAAGCACATGAAATGGCGAGTAAAATGCACTATCAAACTTCTATGATAGGGCAAACAGAGGCCCGATTACATCATTTTATATTACGGTCAATATAAGAATTCAGCGTAATTCTATCACATTTGTTCAACTTACGTAGCTCCTATTTCAGATACCGTACTCGGCTAGGCGGCATCATAAAGCGCGTGGAATATCGAGTAAAATGCACTATTAAACTTCTATGATAGGGCAATCAGAGACCCGATTAGATCATTTTATATTTTGTTTAATATAAGATTTCAGGGAAATTCTATCGCATTTTTTCAATTTACGTCGCTCCTATTTCAGATAGCGTATTCGGCTAAGCGGCATCTCAAAGCGCATGAAATGTCGAATAAAATACACTCTTAAACTTCTAGGCTAGGGCGAACAGAGACCCGATCAGATCATTTTACATTATGGTTAATAAAAGAATTCAGCGAAATTCTATCACATTTGTTCAACTTACGTCGCTCCTATTTCAGTTAGCGTATTGGGCTGAGCGGCATCTCAAAGCGCATGAAATGGCGAGTAAAATGCACTATTAGATTTCTATGGTAGGGCGTACAGAGACCCGATTAGATCATTTTACATTAAGGTTAATATAAGAATTCAGGGAAATTCTATCACATTTGTTCAATTTACGTCGCTCCTATTCCAGATAGCGTATTGGGCTATGCGGCACCTTAAAGCACATGGAATGGCGAGTAAAATGCACTATTAAACTTCTATGATAGGGCAAACAGAGACCCGATTATATCATATTATATTACGGTTAATATAAGAATTCAGCGTAATTCTATCACATTTGTTCAACTTACGTCGCTCCTATTTCAGGTAGCGTACTGTGCTAGGCGGCATCTTAAAGCGCGTGGAATGGCGAGTAAAATGCACTACTAAACTTCTATGATAGGGCAATCAGAGACCCGATTAGATCATTTTATATTTTGTTTAATATAAGATTTCAGGGAAATTCTATCGTATTTGTTCAATTTACGTCGCTCCTATTTCAGATAGCGTATTGGGCTAAGCGGCATCTCAAAGAGCATGAAATGGAGAATAAAATGCACTATTAAACTTCTAGGCTAGGGAGAACAGAGACCCGATTAGATCATTTTACATTATGGTTCATAAAAGAATTCAGCGAAACTCTATCACATTTTTTCAACTTACGTCGCTCCTATTTCCGATAGCGTATTGGGCTATGCGGCAGCTCAAAGCGCATGAAATGGCGAGTAAAATGCAATATTAAGCTTCTAGGGTAGGGCAAACAGACACCCGATTAGATCATTTTATATTATGGTTAATTTAAGAATTCAGCAGAATTCTATCACATTTGTTCAATTTACGTCGCTCCTATTTCAGGTAGCGTATTGGGCTAAGCGGCATATTAAAGCGTGCGGAATGGCGAGTAAAATGCACTTCTAAACTTCTATGATAGGGCAATCAGAGTCCCGATTAGATCATTTTATATTTTGTTTAATATAAGATTCAGGGAAATTCTATCACATTTGTTTAATTTACGTCGCTCCTATTTCAGATAGCGTATTGAGCGAAGCGGCATCTCAAAGCGCAGAAATGGCGACTAAAATGCACTATTAAACTTCTAGGGTAGGGCAAGCAGAGACCCGATTAGTTCATTTTATATTATGGTTAATTAAAGAATTCAGCAAAATTCTATCACATTCGTTCAATTTAGGTTGCTCCTATTTCAGATAGCGTACTGGGATAGGCGGCATCTTAAAGCGCGTGGAATGCCGAGTAAAATCCACTATTAAACTTCTAGGCTAGGGCGAACAGAGACCAGATTAGATCATTTTACATTCTGGTTAATAAAATAAAGCAGCGAAATTCTATCACATTTGTTCAACTTTCGTCGCTCATATTTCAGATAGCGTATTGGGCTAAGCGGCATCTCAAAGCGCATGAAATGGCCAGTAAAATGCACTATTAAACTTCTAGGGTAGGGCAATCAGTGACCCGATTAGATCATTTTATATTATAGTTAATTTAAGAATTCAGCGAAATTCTATCACATTTGTTCAATTTACGTCGCTCCTATTTCAGATAGCGTATTGGGCTAAGCGGCATCTCAAAGCGCATGAAATGGAGAATAAAATGCACTATTAAACTTCTAGGCTAGGGAGAACAGAGACCCGATTAGATCATTTTACATTATGGTTCATAAAAGAATTCAGCGAAACTCTATCACATTTTTTCAACTTACGTCGCTCCTATTTCCGATAGCGTATTGGGCTATGCGGCAGCTCAAAGCGCATGAAATGGCGAGTAAAATGCAATATTAAGCTTCTAGGGTAGGGCAAACAGACACCCGATTAGATCATTTTATATTATGGTTAATTTAAGAATTCAGCAGAATTCTATCACATTTGTTCAATTTACGTCGCTCCTATTTCAGGTAGCGTATTGGGCTAAGCGGCATATTAAAGCGTGCGGAATGGCGAGTAAAATGCACTTTTAAACTTCTATGATAGGGCAATCAGAGTCCCGATTAGATCATTTTATATTTTGTTTAATATAAGATTCAGGGAAATTCTATCACATTTGTTTAATTTACGTCGCTCCTATTTCAGATAGCGTATTGAGCGAAGCGGCATCTCAAAGCGCAGAAATGGCGACTAAAATGCACTATTAAACTTCTAGGGTAGGGCAAGCAGAGACCCGATTAGTTCATTTTATATTATGGTTAATTAAAGAATTCAGCAAAATTCTATCACATTCGTTCAATTTAGGTTGCTCCTATTTCAGATAGCGTACTGGGATAGGCGGCATCTTAAAGCGCGTGGAATGCCGAGTAAAATCCACTATTAAACTTCTAGGCTAGGGCGAACAGAGACCAGATTAGATCATTTTACATTCTGGTTAATAAAATAAAGCAGCGAAATTCTATCACATTTGTTCAACTTTCGTCGCTCATATTTCAGATAGCGTATTGGGCTAAGCGGCATCTCAAAGCGCATGAAATGGCCAGTAAAATGCACTATTAAACTTCTAGGGTAGGGCAATCAGTGACCCGATTAGATCATTTTATATTATAGTTAATTTAAGAATTCAGCGAAATTCTATCACATTTGTTCAATTTACGTCGCTCCTATTTCAGATAGCGTATTGGGCTAAGCGGCATCTCAAAGCGCGTGGAATGGCGAGTAAAGTGCACTATTAAACTTCTAGGATAAGGCAAACAGAGACCCGATTAGATCATTTTATATTACGGTTAATATAAGAATGCGGCGTAATTCTTTCACATTTGTTCAATTTACGTCGCTGCTATTCCAGATAGCTTATTGTGCTTAGCGGCATCTCAAAGCGCATGAAATGACGAGTGAAATGCACTATTAAACTTCTAGGGTAGGTCAAACAGAGACCCGATTAGATCATTTTATATTAAGGTAACTTTAAGAATTCAGCGAAATTCTATCACATTTGTTCAATTTACGTCGCTCCTATTTCAGATTGCGTATTCGGCTAAGCGGCATCTCAAAGCGCATGAAATGGCGAATAAAACGCACTACTAAACTTCTAGGCTAGGGCGAACAGAGACCCGATCAGATCATTTTACATTATGGTTAATAAAAGAATTCAGCGAAATTCTATCACATTTGTTCAAATTACGTCGCTCCTATTTCAGATAGCGTATTGGGCTAAGCGGCATCTCAAAGTGCATGAAATGGCGAGTGAAATGCACTATTAGACTTCTATGGTAGGGCGAACAGAGACCCGATTAGATCATTTTACATTAAGGTTAACATAAGATTTCACGGAGATTCTATCACATTTGTTCAATTTACGTCGCTCCTATTTCAGGTAGCGTATTGGGCTAAGCGGCATATTAAAGCGTGCGGAATGGCGAGTAAAATGCACTTTTAAACTTCTATGATAGGGCAATCAGAGACCCGATTAGATCATTTTATATTTTGTTTAATATAAGATTCAGGGAAATTCTATCACATTTGTTTAATTTACGTCGCTCCTATTTCAGATAGCGTATTGAGCGAAGCGGCATCTCAAAGCGCAGAAATGGCGACTAAAATGCACTATTAAACTTCTAGGGTAGGGCAAGCAGAGACCCGATTAGTGCATTTTATATTATGGTTAATTAAAGAATTCAGCAAAATTCTATCACATTCGTTCAATTTAGGTTGCTCCTATTTCAGATAGCGTACTGGGATAGGCGGCATCTCAAAGCGCGTGGAATGGCGAGTAAAATGCACTATTAAACTTCTAGGATAAGGCAAACAGAGACCCGATTAGATCATTTTATATTACGGTTAATATAAGAATGCGGCGTAATTCTTTCACATTTGTTCAATTTACGTCGCTGCTATTCCAGATAGCTTATTGTGCTTAGCGGCATCTCAAAGCGCATGAAATGACGAGTGAAATGCACTATTAAACTTCTAGGGTAGGTCAAACAGAGACCCGATTAGATCATTTTATATTAAGGTAACTTTAAGAATTCAGCGAAATTCTATCACATTTGTTCAATTTACGTCGCTCCTATTTCAGATTGCGTATTCGGCTAAGCGGCATCTCAAAGCGCATGAAATGGCGAATAAAATGCACTACTAAACTTCTAGGCTAGGGCGAACAGAGACCCGATCAGATCATTTTACATTATGGTTAATAAAAGAATTCAGCGAAATTCTATCACATTTGTTCAAATTACGTCGCTCCTATTTCAGATAGCGTATTGGGCTAAGCGGCATCTCAAAGTGCATGAAATGGCGAGTGAAATGCACTATTAGACTTCTATGGTAGGGCGAACAGAGACCCGATTAGATCATTTTACATTAAGGTTAACATAAGATTTCACGGAGATTCTATCAGATTTGTTCAATTTACGTCGTTCCTATTTCAGATAGCGTATTGGGCTAAGCGGCATTTCAAAGTGCATGAAATGGCGAGTAAAATGCACTATTAAACTTCTGGGATAAGGCAAACAGAGACCCGATTAGATCATTTTATATGACGGTTAATATAAGAATTCAGCGAAATTCTATCACATTTGTTCAATTTACGTTGCTCCTATTTCAGATAGCTTATTGGGCTTAGCGGCATCTCAAAGCGCATGAAGTGTCGAGTGAAATGCCCTATTAAACTTCTAGGGTAGGGCAAACAGAGGCCCGATTAGATCATTTTATATTATGGTTAATGTAAGAATTCAGCGAAATTCTATCACATTTGTTCAATTTACGTTGCTCCTATTTCAGATAGCTTATTGGGCTTAGCGGCATCTCAAAGCGCATGAAGTGTCGAGTGAAATGCCCTATTAAACTTCTAGGGTAGGGCGAACAGAGACCCGATTACATCATTTTACATTATGGTTAATAAAAGAATTGAGCGAAATTCTATCACATTTGTTCAACTTACGTCGCTCCTATTTTAGATAGCGTACTGGGCTAGGCACCATCTTAAAGCGCGTGTAATGGCGAGTAAAATGCACAGCTCAACTTTTATGATAGGACAATCAGAGACCCGATTAGCTCATTTTATATTATGTTTAATATAAGATTTCATGGAAATTGTATCACATTTGTTCAATTTACGTCGCTCCTATTTCAGATAGCTTATTGGGCTAAGCGACATGTCAAAGCGCATGAAATGACGACTGAAATGCTCTGTTATACTTCTATGATATTGCAATCAGAGACCCGATTAGATCATTTTATATTTTGTTTAATATACGATTTCAGGGAAATTCTATCACATTTGTTCAATTTACGTCGCTCCTATTACAGATAGCTTATTGTGCTTAGCGGCATCTCAAAGCGCATGAAGTGACGAGTGAAATGCACTATTAAACTTCTAGGGTAGGGCAAACAGAGACCCGATTATATCATTTTACATTATGGTTAATTTAAGAATTCAGCAAAATTCTATCACATTTGTTCAACTTACGTCGCTCCTATTTCAGATAGCGTACTGGGCTAGGCGCCATCTTAAAGCGCGTGGAATGGCGAGTAAAATGCACTGCTCAACTTCTAGGCTAGGGCGAACAGACACCCGATCAGATCATTTTACATTATGGTTAATAAAAGAATTCAGAGAAATTCTATCACATTTGTTCAAATTACGTCGCTCCTATTTCAGATAGCGTACTGGGCTAGGCGGCATCTTAAAGCGCGTGGAAGGGCGAGTAAAATGCACTACTATACTTCTATGATACAGTAATCAGAGACCCGATTACATCATTTTACATTTTGTTTAATATAAGATTTCAGGGAAATTCTATCACATTTGATCAATTTACGTCGCTCCTATTTCAGATAGCGTATTGGGCTAAGCGTCATCTCAAAGCGCATGAAATGGCGAATAAAATGCACTATTAAACTTCTAGGCTAGGGCGAACAGAGACCCGATTAGATCATTTTACATTATCGTTAATAAAAGAATTCAGCGAAATTCTATCACATTTGTGCAATTTACGTCGCTCCTATTACAGATAACTTATTGTGCTTAGCGGCATCTCAAAGCGCATGAAGTTACGAGTGAAATGCACTATTAAACTTCTAGGGTAGTGCAAACAGAGACCCGATTAGATCATTTTACATTATGGTTAATGTAAGAATTCAGCGTAATTCTATCACATTTGTTCAACTTACGTCGCACCAATTTCAGATAGCGTACTGGGCTAGGCGGCATCTTAAAGCGCGTGGAATGGCGAGTAAAATGCACTACTAAACTTCTATGATAGGGCAATCAGAGACCCGATTAGATCATTTTATATTTTGGTTAATATAAGAATTCAGCGAAATTCTATCACATTTGTTCAATTTACGTCGCTCCTATTACAGATAGCTTACTGTGCTTAGCGGCATCTCAAAGCGCATGAAGTGACGAGTGAAATGCACTATTAAACTTCTGGGGTAGGGCAAACAGAGACCCGATTATATCATTTTACATTATGGTTCATGTAAGAATTCAGCGAAATTCTATCACATTTGTTCAATTTACGTCGCTCCTATTTCAGATAGCTTATTGAGCTTAGCGGCATCTCAAAGCGCATGAAGTGACGAGTGAAATGCACTATTAAACTTCTAGGGTAGGGCAAACAGAGACCCGATTAGATCATTTTATATTATGGTTAATTTAAGAATTCAGCAAAATTCTATCACATTTGTTCAACTTACGTCGCTCCTATTTCAGATAGCGTACTGGGCTAGGCGCCATCTTAAAGCGCGTGGAATGGCGAGTAAAATGCACTGCTCAACTTCTAGGCTAGGGCGAACAGAGACCCGATCAGATCATTTTACATTATGGTTAATAAAAGAATTCAGAGAAATTCTATCACATTTGTTCAAATTACGTCGCTCCTATTTCAGATAGCGTATTGGGCTAAGCGGCATCTCAAAGTGCATGAAATGGCGAGTGAAATGCACTATTAGACTTCTATGGTAGGGCGAACAGAGACCCGATTAGATCATTTTACATTAAGGTTAATATAAGTATTCAGCGAGACTCTATCACATTTGTTCAATTTACGTCGCTCCTATTTCAGATAGCGTATTTGGCTAAGC
>CAKAJE020001753.1:0-26118 GCA_916610135.2 Macropis europaea | reverse complement strand
GGTCAATATAAGAATTCAGGGAAATTCTATCACATTTGTTCCATTTACGTCGCTCCTATTTCAGATAGCGTATTGGGCTAAGCGGCATCTTAAAGCGCGTGGAATGGCGAGTAAAATGCACTATTACACTTCTAGGGTAGGGCAAACAGAGGCCCGATTAGATCATTTTATATTATGGTTAATTTAAGAATTCACCGAAATTCTATCACATTTGTTCAATTTACGTCGCTCCTATTTCAGATAGCGTATTGGGCTAAGCGGCATCTCAAAGCCCATGAAATGGCGATTAAAATGCACTATTAAACTTCTAGGGTAAGGCAAACAGATACCCGATTAGATCATTTTATATTACGGTTAATATAAGGATATAGCGTAATTCTATCACATTTGTTCAACTTACGTCGCTCCTATTTCAGATAGCGTACAGGGCTAGGCGGCATCTTAAAGCGCGTGGAAGGGTGAGTAAAATGCACTACTAATCTTCCATGATAGGGCAATCAGAGACCCGATTAGATCATTTTATATTATGGTCAATTTAAGAACTCAGCATAATTCTTTCTCATTTCTTCAATTTACGTCGCTCCTATTTCAGATAGCTTATTGGGCTTAGAGGCATCTCAAAGCGCATGAAGTGACGAGTGAAATGCACTATTAAACTTCTAGGGTAGGGCAAACAGAGACCCGATTAGCTCAATTTATATTATGGTTAATTTATGAATTCAGCGAAATTCGATTACATTTGTTCAATTTACGTCGCTCCTATTTCAGATAGCGTATTGGGCTAAGCGGCATCTCAAAGCGCATGAAATGGCGAGTAAAATGCACTGTTAAACATCTAGGGTAGGGCAAACAAAGACCCGATTAAATCATTTTATATTATGGTTAATTTAAGAATTCAGCGAAATTCTATCACATTTGTTCCTCTTACGTCGCTCGTATTTCAGATAGCGTATTGGGCTAAGCGGCATCTCAAAGCGCATGAAATGGCGAGTAAAATGCACTATTAAACTTCTAGGGTAGGGCAATCAGGCACTCGATTAGATCATTTTATATTTTGTTTAATATAAGATTTCAGGGAAATTCTATCTCATTTGTTCAATTTACGTCGCTCCTATTTCAGTTAGCGTATTCGGCTAAGCGGCATCTCAAAGAGCATGAAATGGCGAATAAAATGCACTAGTAAACTTCTAGGCTAGGGCGAACAGAGACCCGATTAGATCATTTTACATTATGGTTAGTAAAAGAATTCAGCGAAATTCTATCACATTTGTTCAACTTACGTCGCTCGTATTTCAGATAGCGTATTGGGCTAAGCGGCATCTCAAAGCGCATGAAATGGCGAGTAAAATGCACTATTAAACTTCTAGGGTAGGGCAAACAAAGACCCGATTAAATCATTATATATTATGGTTAATTTAAGAATTCAGCGAAATTCTATCACATTTGTTCAATTTACGTCGTTCCTATTTCAGATAGCGTACTGGGCTAGGCGGCATCTTAAAGCGCGTGGAAGGGCGAGAAAAATACACTACTAAACTTCTATGATAGGGCAATCAGAGACCCGATTAGATCATTTTATATTTTGGTTAATATAAGAATTCAGCGAAATTCTCTCACATTTGTTCAATTTACGTCGCTGATATTTCAGATAGCGTATTGGGCTAAGCGGCATCTCAAAGCGCATGAAATGGCGAGTAAAATGCACTATTGAACTTCTATGATAGGGCAATCAGAGACCTGATTAGATCATTTTATATTTTGGTTAATATAAGAATTCAGCGAAACTGTATCACTTTTGTTTAATTTACGTCGCTCCTATTTCAGATATCGTAATGGGATAAGCGGCATCTCAAAGCGCATGAAATGACGAGTGAAATGCACTATTAGACTTCTATGGTAGGGCGAACAGAGACCCGATTAGATCATTTTACATTAAGGTTCATATAAGAATTCAGGGAAATTCTATCACATTTGTTCAACTTACGTCGCTCCTATTTCAGATAGCGTATTGGGCTAAGCGGCATCTCAAAGCGCATGAAATGACGAATAAAATGCACAATTAAGCTTCTACGCTAGGGCAAACAGAGACCCGATTAGATCATTTTACGTTATGGTTAATAAAAGAATTCAGCGAAATTCTATCACATTTGATCAATTTACATCGCTCCTATTTCAGATAGCGTATTGTGCTAAGCGGCATCTCAAAGCGCATGAAATAACGAGTAAAATGCACTATTAAACTTCTAGGGTAGGGCAAACAGAGACCCGATTAGATCATTTTACATTAAGGTTAATATAAGAATTCAGCGAAATTCTATCACATTTGTTCAATTTACGTCGCTCCTATTTCAGATAGCGTTTTGGGCTAAGCGGCATCTCAAAGCGCATGAAATGGCGAGTAAAATGCACTATTCAACTTCTAGGGTAGGGCAAACAGAGACCCGATTAGATCATTTTATATTTTGGTTAATATAAGAATTCGGCGAAATTCTATCACATTTGGTCAATTTACGTCGTTCCTATTTCAGATAGCTTATTGGGCTAAGCGGCACCTCAAAGCGCATGAAATGACGAGTGAAATGCACTATTAAACTTATAGGCTAAGGCAAACAGAGACCCGATTAGATCATTTTATATTACGGTTAATATAAGAATTCAGCGTAATTCTATCACATTTGTTCAACTTTCGTCGCTCCTATTTCAGATAGCGTACTGAGCTAGGCGGCATCTTAAAGCGCGTGGAATGGCGAGTAAAATGCAATATTAAACTTCTATGATAGGGCAATCAGAGAACCGATTAGATCATTTTATATTTTGGTTAATATAAAAATTCAGCGAAATTCTATCACAATTGTTCAATTTACGTCGCTCCTATTTCAGATAGCGTATTGGGCTAAGCGGCAACTCAAAGCGCATGAAATGACGAGTGAAATGCACTGTAAAACTTCTAGGGTAGGGCAAACAGAGACCCGATTAGATCATTTTACATTAAGGTTAATATAAGAATTCAGGGAAATTCTATCACATTTGTTCAATTTACGTTCCTCCTATTTCAGCTAGCGTACTGGGCTTGGCGGCATCTTAAAACGCGAGGAATGGCGAGTAAAATGCACTGTTAAACTTCTATGATAGGGCAATCAGAGACCCGATTAGATCATTTTATATTTTGGTTAATATAAGAATTCACCGAAATTCTATCACATTTGTTCAATTTACGTCGCTCCTATTTCAGATAGCGTACTGGGCTAAGCGGCATCTCAAAGCGCATGAAATGGCGAGTAAAATGCACTATTATACTTCTAGTGTAGGGCAATCAGAGACCCGATTAGATCATTTTATATTATGCTTAATTTAAGAATTCAGCAAAATTCTATCACATTTGTTCAATGTACGTCGCTCCGATTTCAGATAGCGTATTGGGCTAAGCGGCATCTCAAAGCGCATGGATTGACAAGTGAAATGCTCTATTAAACTTCTGGGGTAGGGCGAACAGAAACCCGAATAGATCATTTTATATTATGGTTAATTTAAGAATTCAGCGAAATTCTATCACATTTGTTCAATTTACGTCGCTCCTATTTCCGATAGCGTATTGGGCTAAGCGGCATCTTAAAGCGCGTGGAATGGCGAGTAAAATTCACTATTAAACTTCTATGATAGGGCAATCAGAGACCCGATTAGATCATTTTATATTTTGGTTAGTATAAGAATTCAGCGAAATTCTATCACATTTGTTCAATTTACGTCGCTCCTATGTCAGATAGCGTATTGGGCTAAGCGGCATCTCAAAGCGCATGAAATGGCGAGTGAAATGCAGTATTAATCTTCTAGGGTAGGGCAATCAGAGACCCCATTAGATCATTTTATATTATGGTTAATTTAAGAATTCAGCGAAATTCTATCACATTTGTTCAATTCACGTCGCTGATATTTCAGATAGCGTATTGGGCTAAGCGGCATCTCAAAGCGCAAGAAATGGCGAGTGAAATGCACTATTAATCTTCTAGGGTAGGGCAATCAGAGACCCGATTAGATCATTTTATATTACGGTTAATATAAGAATTCAGCGTAATTCTATCACATTTGTTCAACTTACGTCGCTCCTATTTCAGATAGCGTATTGGACTAAGCGGCATCTCAAAGCGCAAGAAATGTCGAGTAAAATGCACTATTAAACTTCGAGGGTAGTGCAAACAGAGACCCGATAAGATCATTTTATATTATGGTTAATTTAAGAATTCAGCGAAATTCTCTCAGATTTGTTCAATTTACGTCGCTGATATTTCAGATAGCGTATTGGGCTAAGCGGCATCTCAAAGCGCGAGAAATGGCGAGTAAAATGCACTATTATACTTCTAGGGTAGGGCAAACAGAGACCCGATTAGATCATTTTATATTTTGGTTAATATAAGAATTCATCGAAATTCTATCACATTTGTTCAATTTACGTCGCTCCTATTTCAGATAGCGTATTGGGCTAAGCGGCATCTCAAAGCGCATGAAATGACGAATAAAATGCACAATTAAGCTTCTACGCTAGGGCGTACAGAGACCCGATTAGATCATTTTACGTTATGGTTAATAAAAGAATTCAGCGAAATTCTATCACATTTGTTCAATTTACATCGCTCCTATTTCAGGTAGCGTATTGGGCTAAGCGGCATCTTAAAGGGCATGAAATGACGAGTAAAATGCACTATTAAACTTCTAGGGTAGGGCAAACAGAGACCCCATTAGATCATTTTATATTATGGATAATTTAAGAATTCAGCGAAATTCTATCACATTTGTTCAATTTACGTCGCTCCTATTTCAGATAGCGTATTGGGCTGAGCGGCATCTCAAAGCGCATGAAATGACGAGTCAAATGCACTATTAAACTCCTAGGGTAGGGCAAACAGAGACCCCATTAGATCATTTTATATTATGGTTAATTTAAGAATTCTGCGAAATTCTATCACATTTGTTCAATTTACGTCGCTCCTATTTCAGATAGCGTATTGGGCTAAGCGGCATCGCAAAGCGCATGAAATGACGAGTGAAATGCACTATTAAACTTCTAGGGTAGGGCAAACAGAGACCCGATTAGATCATTTTACATTAAGGTTAATATAAGAATTCAGGGAAATTCTATCACATTTGTTCAACATACGTCGCTCCTATTTCAGATAGCGTACTGGGCTAGGGCACCTTAAAGCGCATGGAATGGCGAGTAAAATGCACTATTAAACTTCTATGATAGGGCAATCAGAGACCCGATTAGATCATTTTATATTTTGGTTAATATAAGAATTCAGCGAAATTCTATCACATTTGTTCAATTTACGTCGCTCCTATTTCAGATAGCTTATTGGGCTAAGCGGCACCTCAAAGCGCATGAAATAGCGAATAAAATGCCCTATTAAACTTCTAGGATAAGGCAAACAGAGACCCGATTAGATCATTTTATATTACGGTAAATATAAGAATTCAGCGTAATTCTGTCACATTTGTTCAACTTACGTAGCTCCTGTTTCAGATAGCGTACTGGGCTAGGCGGCAACTTAAAGCGCGTGGAATGGCGAGTAAAATGCACCATTAAACTTCTATGGTAGGGCAATCAGAGAACCGATTAGATCATTTTATATTACGGTAAATATAAGAATTCAGCGTAATTCTGTCACATTTGTTCAACATACGTCGCTCCTATTTCAGATAGCGTATTGGGCTAAGCGGCATCTCAATGCGCATGAAATGGCGAGTAAAATGCACTATTAAACTTCTAGGATAAGGCAAACAGAGACCCGCTTAGATCATTTTATATTACGTTTAATATAAGAATTCAGCGTAATTCTATCACATTTGTTCAATTTACGTCGCTGGTATTTCAGATAGCGTATTGGGCTAAGCGGCATCTCAAAGCGCGTGGAATGGCGGGTAAAATGCGCTATTAATCTTCTAGGGTAGGGCAATCAGAGACCCCATTAGATCATTTTATATTATGGTTAATTTAAGAATTCAGCGAAATTCTATCACATTTGGTCAATTTACGTCGCTCCTATTGCAGATAGCTTATTGGATCTAAGCGGCATCTCAAAGCGCATGAAATGACGAGTGAAATGCACTATTAAACTTCTAGGGTAGGGCGAACGAAGACCCGATTAGATCATTTTACATTGAGGTTAATATAAGAATTCAGCGAAATTCTATCACATTTGTTCAATTTACGTCGCTCCTATTTCAGATAGCGTATTGGGCTAAGCGGCATCTCAAAGCGCATGAAATAGCGAGTAAAATGCACTATTAAACTTCTAGGATAAGGCAAACAGAGACCCGATTAGATCATTTTATATTACGGTAAATATAAGAATTCAGTGTAATTCTGTCACATTTGTTCAACTTACGTAGCTCCTGTTTCAGATAGCGTACTGGGCTAGGCGGCAACTTAAAGCGCGTGGAATGGCGAGTAAAATGCACCATTAAACTTCTATGGTAGGGCAATCAGAGAACCGATTAGATCATTTTATATTACGGTAAATATAAGAATTCAGCGTAATTCTGTCACATTTGTTCAACTTACGTAGCTCCTATT
This sequence comes from Macropis europaea, assembly GCA_916610135.2. Taxonomy (NCBI): domain Eukaryota; kingdom Metazoa; phylum Arthropoda; class Insecta; order Hymenoptera; family Melittidae; genus Macropis; species Macropis europaea. The sequence continues at coordinate 19,547 of CAKAJE020001753.1, read as the reverse complement.
TCAGATAGCGTATTGGGCTAAGCTGCATCTCAAAGCGCATGAAATGGCGAGTAAAATGCACTATTAAACTTCTAGGGTAGGGCAATCAGAGACCCGACTAGATCATTTTATATTACGGTTAATATAAGAATTCAGCGTAATTCTGTCACATTTGTTCAACATACGTAGCTCCTATTTCAGATAGCGTACTGGGCTAGGCGGCAACTTAAAGCGCGTGGAATGTCGAGTAAATCACACTATCAAACTTCTATGATAGGGCAATCAGAGACCCGACTAGATCATTTTATATTATGGTTAATTTAAGAATTCAGCAAAATTCTATCACATTTGTTCAGTTTACGTCGCTCCTATTTCAGATAGCGTACTGGGCTAGGCGGCACCTTAAAGCGCATGGAATGGCGAGTAAAATGCACTATTAAACTTCTATGATAGGGCAATCAGAGACCCGATTAGATCATTTTATATTTTGGTTAATATAAGAATTCAGCGAAATTCTATCACATTTGTTCAATTTACGTCGCTCCTATTTCAGATAGCGTATTGGGCTAAGCGGCATCTCAAAGCGTATGAAATGGCGAGTAAAATGCACTAGTAAACTTCTAGGGTAGGGCAATCAGAGACCCGATTAGATCATTTTATATTATGGTTAATTTAAGAGTGCAGCAAAATTCTATCACATTAGTTCAATTTACGTCGTTCCTATTTCAGGTAGCGTACTGGGCTATGCGGCATCTTAAAGCGCGTGGAATGGCGAGTAAAACTCACTATTAAACTTCTATGATAGGGCAATCAGAGACCCGATTAGATCATTTTATATTTTGGTTAATATAAGAATTCAGAGAAATTCTATCACATTTGTTTAATTTACGTCGCTCCTATTTCAGATAGCTTATTGGGCTAAGCGGCATCGCAAAGCGCATGAAATGACGAGTGAAATGCACTATTAAACTTCTAGGGTAGGGCAAACAGAGACCCGATTAGATCATTTTACATTAAGGTTAATATAAGAATTCAGGGAAATTCTATCACATCTGTTCAACATACGTCGCTCCTATTTCAGATAGCGTACTGGGCTAAGCGGCATCTTAAAGCGCGTGGAATGGCGAGTAAAATGCACTATTAAACTTCTATGATAGGGCAATCAGAGACCCGATTAGATCATTTTATATTTTGGTTAATATAAGAATTTAGCGAAATTCTATCACATTTGTTCAATTTGCGTCGCTCCTATTTCAGATAGCTTATTGGGCTAAGCGCCACCTCAAAGCGCATGAAATGGCGAGTGAAATGCACTATTAATCTTCTAGGGTAGGGCAAACAGAGACGCGATTAGATCATTTTATATTACGGTTAATATAAGAATTCAGCGAAATTCTATCACATTTGTTCAATTTACGTCGCTCCTATTTCAGATAGCGTATTGGGCTAAGCGGCATCTCAAAGCGCATGAAATGACGAATAAAATGCACAATTAAGCTTCTACGCTAGGGCAAACAGAGACCCGATTAGATCATTTTACGTTATGGTTAATAAAAGAATTCAGCGAAATTCTATCACATTTGATCAATTTACATCGCTCCTATTTCAGATAGCGTATTGTGCTAAGCGGCATCTCAAAGCGCATGAAATAACGAGTAAAATGCACTATTAAACTTCTAGGGTAGGGCAAACAGAGACCCGATTAGATCATTTTACATTAAGGTTAATATAAGAATTCAGCGAAATTCTATCACATTTGTTCAATTTACGTCGCTCCTATTTCAGATAGCGTTTTGGGCTAAGCGGCATCTCAAAGCGCATGAAATGGCGAGTAAAATGCACTATTCAACTTCTAGGGTAGGGCAAACAGAGACTCGATTAGATCATTTTATATTATGGTTAATTTAAGAATTCAGCGAAATTCTATCACATTTGTTCAATTTACGTCGCTCCTATTGCAGATAGCGTATTGGGCTAAGCGGCATCTTAAAGCGCGTGGAATGGCGAGTAAAATTCACTATTAAACTTCTATGATAGGGCAATCAGAGACCCGATTAGATCATTTTATATTTTGGTTAATATAAGAATTCAGCGAAATTCTATCACATTTGGTCAATTTACGTCGTTCCTATTTCAGATAGCTTATTGGGCTAAGCGGCACCTCAAAGCGCATGAAATGACGAGTGAAATGCACTATTAAACTTCTAGGGTAGGGCGAACAAAGACCCGATTAGATCATTTTACATTGAGGTTAATATAAGAATTCAGCGAAATTCTATCACATTTGTTCAATTTACGTCGCTCCTATTTCAGATAGCTTATTGTGCTAAGCGGCATCTCAAAGCGCATGAAATGACGAGTGAAATGCACTATTAAACTTATAGGCTAAGGCAAACAGAGACCCGATTAGATCATTTTATATTACGGTTAATATAAGAATTCAGCGTAATTCTATCACATTTGTTCAACTTTCGTCGCTCCTATTTCAGATAGCGTACTGAGCTAGGCGGCATCTTAAAGCGCGTGGAATGGCGAGTAAAATGCAATATTAAACTTCTATGATAGGGCAATCAGAGAACCGATTAGATCATTTTATATTTTGGTTAATATAAAAATTCAGCGAAATTCTATCACAATTGTTCAATTTACGTCGCTCCTATTTCAGATAGCGTATTGGGCTAAGCGGCAACTCAAAGCGCATGAAATGACGAGTGAAATGCACTGTAAAACTTCTAGGGTAGGGCGAACAGAGACCCGATTAGATCATTTTACATTAAGGTTAATATAAGAATTCAGGGAAATTCTATCACATTTGTTCAATTTACGTCCCTCCTATTTCAGCTAGCGTACTGGGCTTGGCGGCATCTTAAAACGCGAGGAATGGCGAGTAAAATGCACTGTTAAACTTCTATGATAGGGCAATCAGAGACCCGATTAGATCATTTTATATTTTGGTTAATATAAGAATTCACCGAAATTCTATCACATTTGTTCAATTTACGTCGCTCCTATTTCAGATAGCGTACTGGGCTAAGCGGCATCTCAAAGCGCATGAAATGGCGAGTAAAATGCACTATTAAACTTATAGGGTAGGGCAAACAGAGACCCGATTAGATCATTTTATATTATGATTAATTTAAGAAGTCAGCAAAATTCTATCACATTTGTTCAATTTACGTCGTTCCTATTTCAGATAGCGTACTGGGCTTGGCGGCATCTGAAAGCGCATGAAATGGCGAGTAAAATGCACTATTGAACTTCTATGATAGGGCAATCAGAGACCTGATTAGATCATTTTATATTTTGGTTAATATAAGAATTCAGCGAAATTCTATCACATTTGTTCAATTTACGTCGCTACTATTTCAGATAGCGTATTGGGCTAAGCGGCATCTCAAAGCGCATGAAATGGCGAGTATAATGCACTATTAAACTTCTAGGGTAGGGCAAACAGAGACCCGATTAGATCATTTTATATTACGGTTAATATAAGAATTCAGCGAAATTCTATCACATTTGTTCCTCTTACGTCGCTCGTATTTCAGATAGCGTATTGGGCTAAGCGGCATCTCAAAGCGCATGAAATGGCGAGTAAAATGCACTATTAAACTTCTAGTGTAGGGCAAACAGAGACCCGATAAGATCATTTTACATTATGGTTAATAAAAGAATTCAGCGAAATTCTATCACATTTGTTCAACTTACGTCGCTCGTATTTCAGATAGCGTATTGGGCTAAGCGGCATCTCAAAGCGCATGAAATGGCGAGTAAAATGCACTATTAAACTTCTAGGGTAGGGCAAACAAAGACCCGATTAAATCATTATATATTATGGTTAATTTAAGAATTCAGCGAAATTCTATCACATTTGTTCAATTTACGTCGCTCCTATTTCAGATAGCGTATTGGGCTAGGCGGCATCCTAAAGCGCGCGGAATGGCGAGTAAAATGCACTATTAAGCTTCTATGCTAGGGCAATCAGAGACCTGATTAGATCATTTTATATTTCGGTTAATATAAGAATTCAGTGAAATTCTATCACATTTGTTCAATTTATTTCGCTCCTATTTCTGATAGCGTATTGGGCTAAGCGGCATCTCAAAGCGCATGAAATGGCGAATAAAATGCACTATTAAACTTCTAGGCGGGGGCGAACAGAGACCCGATTAGATCATTTTACATTATGGTTAATAAAAGGAAATCAGCGAAATTCTATCACATTTGTTCAATTTACGTCGCTCCTATTACAGATAGCTTATTGTGCTTAGCGGCATCTCAAAGCGCATGAAGTGACGAGTGAAATGCACTATTAAACTTCTAGGGTTGGTCGAAGAAAGACCCGATTAGATCATTTTACATTAAGGTTAATATAAGAATTCAGGGAAATTCTATCACATTTGTTCAATTTACGTCGCTCCTATTTCAGATAGCGTATTGAGCTAAGCGGCATCTCAAAGCGCATGAAATGGCGAATAAAATGAGCTATTCAACTTCTAGGCTAGGGCGAACAGAGACCGGATTAGATCACTTTACATTATGGTTAATAAAAGAATTCAGCGAAATTCTATCACATTTGTTCAACTTACGTCGCTCCTATTGCAGATAGCGTATTGGGCTAAGTGGCATCTCAAAGCGCATGAAATGGCGAGTAAAATGCACTATTAAACTTCTATGATAGGGCAATCAGAGACTCGATTAGATCATTTTATATTTTGTTTAATAAAAGAATTCAGCGAAATTCTATCACATTTGTTCAACTTATGTCGCTGATATTTCAGATAGCGTATTGGGCTATGCGGCATCTCAAAGCGCAAGAAATGGCGAGTAAAATGCACTCTTAAACTTCTATGATAGGGCAATCAGAGACCCGATTAGATCATTTTACATTTTGGTTAATATAAGAATTCAGTGAAATTCTATCACATTTGTTCAATTTATTTCGCTCCTATTTTTGATAGCGTATTGGGCTAAGCGGCATCTCAAAGCGCATGAAATGGCGAATAAAATGCACTATCAAACTTCTAGGCGAGGGCAAACAGAGACCCGATTAGATCATTTTATATTATGGTTAATTTAAGAATTCAGCAAAATTCTATCACATTTGTTCAATTTACGTCGCTCCTATTTCAGATAGCGTACTGGGCTAGGCGGCATCCTAAAGCGCGCGGAATGGCGAGTAAAATGCACTATTAAACTTCTATGCTAGGGCAATCAGAGACCCGATTAGATCATTTTATATTTTGTTTAATATAAGATTTCAGGGAAATTCTATCACATTTGTTCAATTTACGTCGCTCCTATTTCAGATAGCGTACTGGGCTAGGCGGCATCTTAAAGCGCGTGGAAAGGCGAGTAAAATGCACTATTAAACTTCTAGGATAGGGCAATCAGAGACCCGATTAGATCATTTTATATTACCGTTAATATAAGAATTCAGCGTAACTCTATCACATTTGTTCAACTTACGTCGCTCCTATTTCAGATAGCGTACAGGGCTAGGCGGCATCTTAAAGCGCGTGGAAGGGCGAGTAAAATGCACTATTACACTTCTAGGGTAGGGCAAACAGAGACCCGATTAGATCATTTTATATTACGGTTAATATAAGGATTCAGGGAAATTCTATCACATTTGTTCAATTTACGTTGTTCCTATTTCAGATAGCGTATTGATCTAAGCGGCATCTCAAAGCGCATGAAATGGCGAGTAAAATGCTCTATTGAACTTCTATGATAGGGCAATCAGAGACCTGATTAGATCATTTTATATTTTGGTTAATATAAGAATTCAGCGAAATTGTATCACTTTTGTTTAATTTACGTCGCTCCTATTTCAGATAGCGTAATGGGCTAAGCGGCATCTCAAAGCGCATGAAATGACGAGTGAAATGCACTATTAGACTTCTATGGTAGGGCGAACAGAGACCCGATTAGATCATTTTACATTAAGGTTAATATAAGAATTCAGGGAAATTCTATCACATTTGTTCCATTTACGTCGCTCCTATTTCAGATAGCGTATTGGGCTAAGCGGCATCTTAAAGCGCGTGGAATGGCGAGTAAAATGCACTATTACACTTCTAGGGTAGGGCAAACAGAGACCCGATTAGATCATTTTATATTATGGTTAATTTAAGAATTCACCGAAATTCTATCACATTTGTTCAATTTACGTCGCTCCTATTTCAGATAGCGTATTGGGCTAAGCGGCATCTCAATGCCCATGAAATGGCGATTAAAATGCACTATTAAACTTCTAGGGTAAGGCAAACAGATACCCGATTAGATCATTTTATATTACGGTTAATATAAGGATTCAGCGTAATTCTATCACATTTGTTCAACTTACATCGCTCCTATTTCAGATAGCGTACAGGGCTAGGCGGCATCTTAAAGCGCGTGGAAGGGCGAGTAAAATGCACTACTAAACTTCTATGCTAGGGCAATCAGAGACCCGATTAGATCATTTTATATTTTGTTTAATATAAGATTTCAGCGAAATTCTATCACATTTGTTCCTCTTACGTCGCTCGTATTTCAGATAGCGTATTGGGCTAAGCGGCATCTCAAAGCGCATGAAATGGCGAGTAAAATGCACTATTAAACTTCTAGGGTAGGGCAATCAGGCACTCGATTAGATCATTTTATATCTTGTTTAATATAAGATTTCAGGGAAATTCTATCTCATTTGTTCAATTTACGTCGCTCCTATTTCAGTTAGCGTATTCGGCTAAGCGGCATCTCAAAGAGCATGAAATGGCGAATAAAATGCACTAGTAAACTTCTAGGCTAGGGCGAACAGAGACCCGATTAGATCATTTTACATTATGGTTAATAAAAGAATTCAGCGAAATTCTATCACATTTGTTCCTCTTACGTCGCTCGTATTTCAGATAGCGTATTGGGCTAAGCGGCATCTCAAAGCGCATGAAATGGCGAGTAAAATGCACTATTAAACTTCTAGTGTAGGGCAAACAGAGACCCGATAAGATCATTTTACATTATGGTTAATAAAAGAATTCAGCGAAATTCTATCACATTTGTTCAACTTACGTCGCTCGTATTTCAGGTAGCGTATTGGGCTAAGCGGCATCTCAAAGCGCATGAAATGGCGAGTAAAATGCACTATTAAACTTCTAGGGTAGGGCAAACAAAGACCCGATTAAATCATTATATATTATGGTTAATTTAAGAATTCAGCGAAATTCTATCACATTTGTTCAATTTACGTCGCTCCTATTTCAGATAGCGTATTGGGCTAGGCGGCATCCTAAAGCGCGCGGAATGGCGAGTAAAATGCACTATTAAGCTTCTATGCTAGGGCAATCAGAGACCTGATTAGATCATTTTATATTTCGGTTAATATAAGAATTCAGTGAAATTCTATCACATTTGTTCAATTTATTTCGCTCCTATTTCTGATAGCGTATTGGGCTAAGCGGCATCTCAAAGCGCATGAAATGGCGAATAAAATGCACTATTAAACTTCTAGGCGGGGGCGAACAGAGACCCGATTAGATCATTTTACATTATGGTTAATAAAAGGAAATCAGCGAAATTCTATCACATTTGTTCAATTTACGTCGCTCCTATTACAGATAGCTTATTGTGCTTAGCGGCATCTCAAAGCGCATGAAGTGACGAGTGAAATGCACTATTAAACTTCTAGGGTTGGTCGAAGAAAGACCCGATTAGATCATTTTACATTAAGGTTAATATAAGATTTCAGGGAAATTCTATCACATTTGTTCAATTTACGTCGCTCCTATTACAGATAGCGTACTGGGCTAGGCGGCATCTTAAAGCGCGTGGAATGGCGAGTAAAATGCACTATTAAACTTCTATGATAGGGCAATCAGAGACCCGATTAGATCATTTTATATTACCGTTAATATAAGAATTCAGCGTAATTCTATCACATTTGTTCAACTTACGTCGCTCCTCTTTCAGATAGCGTACTGGGCTAGGCGGCATCTTAAAGCGCGTGGAATGGCGAGTAAAATGCACTATTAAACTTCTATGATAGGGCTATCAGAGACCCGATTAGATCATTTTATATTTTGGTTAATATAAGAATTCAGTGAAATTCTATCACATTTGTTCAATTTACGTCGCTCCTATTTCAGTTAGCGTATTGGGCTAAGCAGCATCTCAAAGTGCATGAAATGGCGAGTAAAATGCACTATTAAACTTCTAGGGTAGGGCAAACAGAGACCCGATTAGATCATTTTATATAATGGTTAATTTAAGAATTCAGCAAAATTCTATCACATTTTTTCAATTTACGTTGTTCCTATTTCAGATAGCGTATTGATCTAAGCGGCATCTCAAAGCGCATGAAATGGCGAGTAAAATGCTCTATTGAACTTCTATGATAGGGCAATCAGAGACCTGATTAGATCATTTTATATTTTGGTTAATATAAGAATTCAGCGAAATTGTATCACTTTTGTTTAATTTACGTCGCTCCTATTTCAGATAGCGTAATGGGCTAAGCGGCATCTCAAAGCGCATGAAATGACGAGTGAAATGCACTATTAGACTTCTATGGTAGGGCGAACAGAGACCCGATTAGATCATTTTACATTAAGGTTAATATAAGAATTCAGGGAAATTCTATCACATTTGTTCCATTTACGTCGCTCCTATTTCATATAGCGTATTGGGCTAAGCGGCATCTTAAAGCGCGTGGAATGGCGAGTAAAATGCACTATTACACTTCTAGGGTAGGGCAAACAGAGACCCGATTAGATCATTTTATATTATGGTTAATTTAAGAATTCACCGAAATTCTATCACATTTGTTCAATTTACGTCGCTCCTATTTCAGATAGCGTATTGGGCTAAGCGGCATCTCAATGCCCATGAAATGGCGATTAAAATGCACTATTAAACTTCTAGGGTAAGGCAAACAGATACCCGATTAGATCATTTTATATTACGGTTAATATAAGGATTCAGCGTAATTCTATCACATTTGTTCAACTTACATCGCTCCTATTTCAGATAGCGTACAGGGCTAGGCGGCATCTTAAAGCGCGTGGAAGGGCGAGTAAAATGCACTACTAAACTTCTATGCTAGGGCAATCAGAGACCCGATTAGATCATTTTATATTTTGTTTAATATAAGATTTCAGCGAAATTCTATCACATTTGTTCCTCTTACGTCGCTCGTATTTCAGATAGCGTATTGGGCTAAGCGGCATCTCAAAGCGCATGAAATGGCGAGTAAAATGCACTATTAAACTTCTAGGGTAGGGCAATCAGGCACTCGATTAGATCATTTTATATCTTGTTTAATATAAGATTTCAGGGAAATTCTATCTCATTTGTTCAATTTACGTCGCTCCTATTTCAGTTAGCGTATTCGGCTAAGCGGCATCTCAAAGAGCATGAAATGGCGAATAAAATGCACTAGTAAACTTCTAGGCTAGGGCGAACAGAGACCCGATTAGATCATTTTACATTATGGTTAATAAAAGAATTCAGCGAAATTCTATCACATTTGTTCCTCTTACGTCGCTCGTATTTCAGATAGCGTATTGGGCTAAGCGGCATCTCAAAGCGCATGAAATGGCGAGTAAAATGCACTATTAAACTTCTAGTGTAGGGCAAACAGAGACCCGATAAGATCATTTTACATTATGGTTAATAAAAGAATTCAGCGAAATTCTATCACATTTGTTCAACTTACGTCGCTCGTATTTCAGGTAGCGTATTGGGCTAAGCGGCATCTCAAAGCGCATGAAATGGCGAGTAAAATGCACTATTAAACTTCTAGGGTAGGGCAAACAAAGACCCGATTAAATCATTATATATTATGGTTAATTTAAGAATTCAGCGAAATTCTATCACATTTGTTCAATTTACGTCGCTCCTATTTCAGATAGCGTATTGGGCTAGGCGGCATCCTAAAGCGCGCGGAATGGCGAGTAAAATGCACTATTAAGCTTCTATGCTAGGGCAATCAGAGACCTGATTAGATCATTTTATATTTCGGTTAATATAAGAATTCAGTGAAATTCTATCACATTTGTTCAATTTATTTCGCTCCTATTTCTGATAGCGTATTGGGCTAAGCGGCATCTCAAAGCGCATGAAATGGCGAATAAAATGCACTATTAAACTTCTAGGCGGGGGCGAACAGAGACCCGATTAGATCATTTTACATTATGGTTAATAAAAGGAAATCAGCGAAATTCTATCACATTTGTTCAATTTACGTCGCTCCTATTACAGATAGCTTATTGTGCTTAGCGGCATCTCAAAGCGCATGAAGTGACGAGTGAAATGCACTATTAAACTTCTAGGGTTGGTCGAAGAAAGACCCGATTAGATCATTTTACATTAAGGTTAATATAAGATTTCAGGGAAATTCTATCACATTTGTTCAATTTACGTCGCTCCTATTACAGATAGCGTACTGGGCTAGGCGGCATCTTAAAGCGCGTGGAATGGCGAGTAAAATGCACTATTAAACTTCTATGATAGGGCAATCAGAGACCCGATTAGATCATTTTATATTACCGTTAATATAAGAATTCAGCGTAATTCTATCACATTTGTTCAACTTACGTCGCTCCTCTTTCAGATAGCGTACTGGGCTAGGCGGCATCTTAAAGCGCGTGGAATGGCGAGTAAAATGCACTATTAAACTTCTATGATAGGGCTATCAGAGACCCGATTAGATCATTTTATATTTTGGTTAATATAAGAATTCAGTGAAATTCTATCACATTTGTTCAATTTACGTCGCTCCTATTTCAGTTAGCGTATTGGGCTAAGCAGCATCTCAAAGTGCATGAAATGGCGAGTAAAATGCACTATTAAACTTCTAGGGTAGGGCAAACAGAGACCCGATTAGATCATTTTATATAATGGTTAATTTAAGAATTCAGCAAAATTCTATCACATTTTTTCAATTTACGTTGTTCCTATTTCAGATAGCGTATTGATCTAAGCGGCATCTCAAAGCGCATGAAATGGCGAGTAAAATGCTCTATTGAACTTCTATGATAGGGCAATCAGAGACCTGATTAGATCATTTTATATTTTGGTTAATATAAGAATTCAGCGAAATTGTATCACTTTTGTTTAATTTACGTCGCTCCTATTTCAGATAGCGTAATGGGCTAAGCGGCATCTCAAAGCGCATGAAATGACGAGTGAAATGCACTATTAGACTTCTATGGTAGGGCGAACAGAGACCCGATTAGATCATTTTACATTAAGGTTAATATAAGAATTCAGGGAAATTCTATCACATTTGTTCCATTTACGTCGCTCCTATTTCAGATAGCGTATTGGGCTAAGCGGCATCTTAAAGCGCGTGGAATGGCGAGTAAAATGCACTATTACACTTCTAGGGTAGGGCAAACAGAGACCCGATTAGATCATTTTATATTATGGTTAATTTAAGAATTCACCGAAATTCTATCACATTTGTTCAATTTACGTCGCTCCTATTTCAGATAGCGTATTGGGCTAAGCGGCATCTCAATGCCCATGAAATGGCGATTAAAATGCACTATTAAACTTCTAGGGTAAGGCAAACAGATACCCGATTAGATCATTTTATATTACGGTTAATATAAGGATTCAGCGTAATTCTATCACATTTGTTCAACTTACATCGCTCCTATTTCAGATAGCGTACAGGGCTAGGCGGCATCTTAAAGCGCGTGGAAGGGCGAGTAAAATGCACTACTAAACTTCTATGCTAGGGCAATCAGAGACCCGATTAGATCATTTTATATTTTGTTTAATATAAGATTTCAGGGAAATTCTATCACATTTGTTCAATTTACGTCGCTCCTATTTCAGATAGCATATTGGGCTAAGCGGCACCTCAAAGCGCATGAAATGGCGAGTGAAATGCAATATTAAACTTCGAGGGTAGGGCAAACAGAGACCCGATTAGATCATTTTTTATTATGGTCAATTTAAGAATTCAGCATAATTCTTTCTCATTTCTTCAATTTACGTCGCTCCTATTTCAGATAGCTTATTGGGCTTAGCGGCATCTCAAAGAGCATGAAATGGCGAATAAAATGCACTATTAAACTTCTAGGGTAGGGCAAACGGAGACCCGATAAGATCATTTTACATTATGGTTAATAAAAGAATTCAGCGAAATTCTATCACATTTGTTCCTCTTACGTCGCTCGTATTTCAGATAGCGCATTGGGCTAAGCGGCATCTCAAAGCGCATGAAATGGCGAGTAAAATGCACTATTAAACTTCTAGGGTAGGGCAAACAGAGACCCGATAAGATCATTTTACATTATGGTTAATAAAAGAATTCAGCGAAATTCTATCACATTTGTTCAACTTACGTCGCTCGTATTTCAGATAGCGTATTGGGCTAAGCGGCATCTCAAAGCGCATGAAATGGCGAGTACAATGCACTATTAAACTTCTAGGGTAGGGCAAACAAAGACCCGATTAAATCATTTTATATTATGGTTAATTTAAGAAGTCAGCGAAATTCTATCACATTTGTTCAATTTACGTCGCTCCTATTTCAGATAGCGTATTGGGCTAGGCGGCATCCTAAAGCGCGCGGAATGGCGAGTAAAATGCACTATTAAGCTTCTATGCTACGGCAATCAGAGACCTGATTAGATCATTTTATATTTTGGTTAATATAAGAATTCAGTGAAATTCTATCACATTTGTTCAATTTATTTCGCTCCTATTTCTGATAGCGTATTGGGATAAGCGGCGTCTCAAAGCGCATGAAATGGCGAATAAAATGCACTATTAAACTTCTAGGCGAGGGCGAACAGAGACCCGATTAGATCATTTTACATTATGGTTAATAAAAGAATTCAGCGAAATTCTATCACATTTGTTCAATTTACGTCGCTCCTATTACAGATAGCTTATTGTGCTTAACGGCATCTCAAAGCGCCTGAAGTGACGAGTGAAATGCACTATTAAACTTGTAGGGTTGGTCGAAGAAAGACCCGATTAGATCATTTTACATTAAGGTTACTATAAGAAATCAGGGAAATTCTATCACATTTGTTCAATTTACGTCGCTCCTATTTCAGATAGCGTTTTGGGCTAAGCTGCATCTCAAAGCGCATGAAATGGCGAATAAAATGAGCTACTCAACTTCTAGGCTAGGGCGAACAGAGACCGGATTAGATCACTTTACATTATGGTTAATAAAAGAATTCAGCGAAATTCTATCACATTTGTTCAATTTACGTCGCTCCTATTTCAGATAGCGTATTGGGCTAAGCTGCATCTGAAAGCGCAAGAAATGGCGAGTAAAATTCACTCTTAAACTTCTATGATAGGGCAATCAGAGACCCGATTAGATCATTTTATATTTTGTTTAATATAAGATTGCAAGGAAATTCTATCACATTTGTTCAATTTACGTCGCTCCTATTTCAGATAGCGTACTGGGCTAGGCGGCATCTTAAAGCGCGTGGAAAGGCGAGTAAAATGCACTATTAAACTTCTATGATAGGGCTATCAGAGACCCGATTAGATCATTTTATATTTTGGTTAATATAAGAATTCAGTGAAATTCTATCACATTTGTTCAATTTACGTCGCTCCTATTTCAGTTAGCGTATTGGGCTAAGCAGCATCTCAAAGTGCATGAAATGGCGAGTAAAATGCACTATTAAACTTCTAGGGTAGGGCAAACTGAGACCCGATTAGATCATTTTATATAATGGTTAATTTAAGAATTCAGCAAAATTCTATCACATTTTTTCAATTTACGTCGTTCCTATTTCAGCTAGCGTACTGGGCTTGGCGGCAGCTTAAAACGCGAGGAATGGCGAGTAAAATGCACTGTTAAACTTCTATGATAGGGCAATCAGAGACCCGATTAGATCATTTTATATTTTGGTTAATATAAGAATTCACCGAAATTCTATCACATTTGTTCAATTTACGTCGCTCCTATTTCAGACAGCGTATTGGGCTAAGCGGAATCTCAAAGCGCATGGAATGTCGAATAAAATGCACTATTAAACTTCTAGGCTAGGGCGAACAGAGAGCTGATTAAATCATTTTACATTATGGTTAATAAAAGATTTCAGCGAAATTCTATCACATTTGTACAATTTACGTCGCCCCTATTTCAGATAGCGTATTGAGCTAAGCGGCATCTCAAAGCGCATGAAATGGCGAGTAAAATGCACTATTGAACTTCTATGATAGGACAATCAGAGACCTGATTAGATCATTTTATATTTTGGTTAATATAAGAATTCAGCGAAATTGTATCACTTTTGTTTAATTTACGTCGCTCCTATTTCAGATAGCGTAATGGGCTAAGCGGCATCTCAAAGCGCATGAAATGACGAGTGAAATGCACTATTAGACTTCTATGGTAGGGCAATCAAAGACCCCTTTAGATCATTTTATATTATGGTTAATTTAAGAATTCAGCGAAATTCTATCACATTTGTTCAATTTACGTCGCTCCTATTTCAGATAGCGTATTGGGCTAAGCGGCATCTCAAAGCGCATGAAATGGCGAGTAAAATGCACTATTAAACTTCTAGGGTAGGGCAAACAGAGACCCGATTAGATCATTTTATATTACGGTTAATATAAGAATTCAGAGTAATTCTATCACATTTGTTCAATTTACGTCGCCCCTATTTCAGATAGCGTATTGGGCTAAGCGGCATCTCAAAGCGCATGAAATGGCGAGTCAAATGCACTGTTAAACTTCTATGATAGGGAAATCAGAGACGCGATAAGATCATTTTACATTATGGTTAATAAAAGAATTCAGCGAAATTCTATCACATTTGTTCAACTTACGTCGCTCGTATTTCAGATAGCGTATTGGGCTAGGCGGCATCTTAAAGCGCGTGGAATGGCGAGTAAAATGCACTATTAAACTTCAAGGGTAGGGCAAACAGAGACCCGATTAGATCATTTTATATTATGGTTAATTTAAGAATTCAGCAAAATTCTATCACATTTGTTCAATTTACGTCGTTCCTATTTCAGATAGCGTCCTGTGCTAAGCGGCATCTAATAGCGCATGAAATGGCGAGTATAATGCACTACTAAACTTCTAGGATAAGGCAAACAGAGACCCGATTAGATCATTTTATGTTACGGTTAATATAAGAATTCAGCGTAATTCTATCACATTTGTTCAACTTACGTCGCTCCTATTGCAGATAGCGTATTGGGCTAAGTGGCATCTCAAAGCGCATGAAATGGCGAGTAAAATGCACTATTAAACTTCTATGATAGGGCAATCAGAGACCCGATTAGATCATTTTATATTTTGTTTAATAAAAGAATTCAGCGAAATTCTATCACATTTGTTCAACTTACGTCGCTGATATTTCAGATAGCGTATTGGGCTGTGCGGCATCGCAAAGCGCAAGAAATGGCGAGTAAAATGCACTCTTAAACTTCTATGATAGGGCAATCAGAGACCCGATTAGATCATTTTACATTTTGGTTAATAAAAGAATTCAGCGAAATTCTATCACATTTGCTCAATTTACGTCGCTCCTATTACAGATAGCTTATTGTGCTTAGCGGCATCTCAAAGCGCATGAAGTGACGAGTGAAATGCACTATTAAACTTCTAGGGTAGGGCAAACAGAGACCCGATTAGATCATTTTATATTATGGTTAATTTAAGAATTCAGCAAAATTCTATCACATTTGTTCAATTTACGTCGTTCCTATTTCAGATAGCGTCCTGGGCTAAGCGGCATCTAATAGCGCATTAAATGGCGAGTGAAATGCACTATTAATCTTCTAGGGTAGGGCAATCAAAGACCCCTTTAGATCATTTTATATTATGGTTAATTTAAGAATTCAGCGAAATTCTATCACATTTGTTCAATTTACGTCGCTCCTATTTCAGATAGCGTATTGGGCTAAGCGGCATCTCAAAGCGCATGAAATGGCGAGTAAAATGCAGTATTAAACTTCTAGGGTAGGGCAAACAGAGACCCGATTAGATCATTTTATATTACGGTTAATATAAGAATTCAGAGTAATTCTATCACATTTGTTCAATTTACGTCGCCCCTATTTCAGATAGCGTATTGGGCTAAGCGGCATCTCAAAGCGCATGAAATGGCGAGTCAAATGCACTGTTAAACTTCTATGATAGGGAAATCAGAGACGCGATAAGATCATTTTACATTATGGTTAATAAAAGAATTCAGCGAAATTCTATCACATTTGTTCAACTTACGTCGCTCGTATTTCAGATAGCGTATTGGGCTAGGCGGCATCTTAAAGCGCGTGGAATGGCGAGTAAAATGCACTATTAAACTTCAAGGGTAGGGCAAACAGAGACCCGATTAGATCATTTTATATTATGGTTAATTTAAGAATTCAGCAAAATTCTATCACATTTGTTCAATTTACGTCGTTCCTATTTCAGATAGCGTCCTGTGCTAAGCGGCATCTAATAGCGCATGAAATGGCGAGTATAATGCACTACTAAACTTCTAGGATAAGGCAAACAGAGACCCGATTAGATCATTTTATGTTACGGTTAATATAAGAATTCAGCGTAATTCTATCACATTTGTTCAACTTACGTCGCTCCTATTGCAGATAGCGTATTGGGCTAAGTGGCATCTCAAAGCGCATGAAATGGCGAGTAAAATGCACTATTAAACTTCTATGATAGGGCAATCAGAGACCCGATTAGATCATTTTATATCTTGTTTAATAAAAGAATTCAGCGAAATTCTATCACATTTGTTCAACTTACGTCGCTGATATTACAGATAGCGTATTGGGCTATGCGGCATCGCAAAGCGCAAGAAATGGCGAGTAAAATGCACTCTTAAACTTCTATGATAGGGCAATCAGAGACCCGATTAGATCATTTTACATTTTGGTTAATAAAAGAATTCAGCGAAATTCTATCACATTTGCTCAATTTACGTCGCTCCTATTACAGATAGCTTATTGTGCTTAGCGGCATCTCAAAGCGCATGAAGTGACGAGTGAAATGCACTATTAAACTTCTAGGGTAGGGCAAACAGAGACCCGATTAGATCATTTTATATTATGGTTAATTTAAGAATTCAGCAAAATTCTATCACATTTGTTCAATTTACGTCGTTCCTATTTCAGATAGCGTCCTGTGCTAAGCGGCATCTAATAGCGCATGAAATGGCGAGTATAATGCACTATTAAACTTCTAGGATAAGGCAAACAGAGACCCGATTAGATCATTTTATGTTACGGTTAATATAAGAATTCAGCGTAATTCTATCACATTTGTTCAAGTTACGCCGCTCCTATTTCTGATAGCGTACTGGGCTAGGCGGCATCTTAAAGCGCGTGGAATGGCGAGTAAAATGCACTACTAAACTTGTATGATAGGGCAATCAGGCACTCGATTAGATCATTTTATATTTTGTTTAATATAAGATTTCAAGGAAATTCTATCCCATTTGTTCAATTTACGTCGCTCCTATTTCAGTTAGCGTATTCGGCTATGGGGCATCTCAAAGAGCATGAAATGGCGAATAAAATGCACTAGTAAACTTCTAGGCTAGGGCGAACAGAGACCCGATTAGATCATTTTACATTATGGTTAATAAAAGAATTCAGCGAAATTCTATCACATTTGTTCCTCTTACGTCGCTCGTATTTCAGATAGCGTATTGGGCTAAGCGGCATCTCAAAGCGCATGAAATGGCGAGTAAAATGCACTATTAAACTTCTAGGGTAGGGCAAACAGAGACCCGATAAGATCATTTTACATTATGGTTAATAAAAGAATTCAGCGAAATTCTATCACATTTGTTCAACTTACGTCGCTCGTATTTCAGATAGCGTATTGGGCTAACCGGCATCTCAAAGCGCATGAAATGGCGAGTAAAATGCACTATTAAACTTCTAGGGTAGGGCAAACAAAGACCCGATTAAATCATTTTATATTATGGTTAATTTAAGAATTCAGCGAAATTCTATCACATTTGTTCAATTTACGTCGCTCCTATTTCAGATAGCGTATTGGGCTAGGCGGCATCCTAAAGCGCGCGGAATGGCGAGTAAAATGCACTATTAAGCTCCTATGCTAGGGCAATCAGAGACCTGATTAGATCATTTTATATTTTGGTTAATATAAGAATTCAGTGAAATTCTATCACATTTGTTCAATTTATTTCGCTCCTATTTCTGATAGCGTATTGGGCTAAGCGGCATCTCAAAGCGCATGAAATGGCGAATAAAATGAGCTATTCAACTTCTAGGCTAGGGCGAACAGAGACCGGATTAGATCACTTTACATTATGGTTAATAAAAGAATTCAGCGAAATTCTATCACATTTGTTCAACTTACGTCGCTGATATTTCAGATAGCGTATTGGGCTATGCGGCATCTCAAAGCGCAAGAAATGGCGAGTAAAATGCACTCTTAAACTTCTATGATAGGGCAGTCAGAGACCCGATTAGATCATTTTACATTTTGTTTAATATAAGATTTCAGGGACATTCTATCACATTTGTTTAATTTACGTCGCTGCTATTTCAGATAGCGTATTGGGCTAAGCGGCATCTCAAAGCGCATGAAATGGCGAATAAAATGCACTATTAAACTTCTAGGCCAGGGCGAACAGAGACCCGATTAGATCATTTTACATTTTGGTTAATAAAAGAATTCAGCGAAATTCTATCACATTTGCTCAATTTACGTCGCTCCTTTTACAGATAGCTTATTGTGCTTAGCGGCATCTCAAAACGCATGAAGTGACGAGTGAAATGCACTATTAAACTTCTAGGGTAGGGCAAACAGAGACCCGATTAGATCATTTTATATTATTTTTAATTTAAGAATTCAGCAAAATTCTATCACATTTGTTCAAGGTACGTCGCTCCTATTTCAGATAGCGTACTGGGCTAGGCGGCACCTTAAAGCGCGTGGAATGGCGAGTAAAATGCACTACTAAACTTCTATGATAGGGCAATCAGGCACTCGATTAGATCATTTTATATTTTCTTTAATATAAGATTTCAGGGAAATTCTATCTCATTTGTTCAATTTCCGTCGCTCCTATTTCAGTTAGCGTATTCGGCTAAGCGGCATCTCAAAGAGCATGAAATGGCGAATAAAATGCACTAGTAAACTTCCAGGCTAGGGCGAACAGAGACCCGATTAGATCATTTTACATTATGGTTAATAAAAGAATTCAGCGAAAGTCTATCACATTTGTTCAATTTACGTCGCTCCTATTTCAGATAGCGTATTGGGCTAAGCGGCATCTCAAAGCGCATGAAATGGCGAGTAAAATGCACTATTAAACTTCTAGGGTAGGGCAAACAGAGACCCGATTAGATCATTTTATATTACGGTTAATATAAGAATTCAGAGTAATTCTATCACATTTGTTCAATTTACGTCGCCCCTATTTCAGATAGCGTATTGGGCTAAGCGGCATCTCAAAGCGCATGAAATGGCGAGTCAAATGCACTGTTAAACTTCTATGATAGGGAAATCAGAGACGCGATAAGATCATTTTACATTATGGTTAATAAAAGAATTCAGCGAAATTCTATCACATTTGTTCAACTTACGTCGCTCGTATTTCAGATAG
>CAKAJE020001752.1:0-128976 GCA_916610135.2 Macropis europaea | reverse complement strand
TAGCCCAGTACGCTATCTGAAATAGGAGCGACGTAAGTTGAACAAATGTGATAGAATTTCGCTGAATTCTTTTATTAACCAGAATGTAAAATGATCTAATCGGGTCTCTGTCGCCCTAGCCTAGAAGTTTAATAGTGCATTTTATTCGCCATTTCATGCGCTTTGAGATGCCGCTTAGCCCAATACGCTATCTGAAATAGGAGCGACGTAAATGATCAAATGTGATAGAATTTCCCTGAAATCTTATATTAAACAAAATATAAAATGATGTAATCGGGTCTCTGATTACTGTATCATAGAAGTATAGTAGTGCATTTTACTCGCCCTTCCACGCGCTTTAAGATGCCGCCTAGCCCAGTACGCTATCTGAAATAGGAGCGACGTAAGATGAACAAATGTGATAGAATTACGCTGAATTCTTATATTAACCGTAATATAAAATGATCTAATCGGGTCCTCTGTTTGCCTTATCCGAGAAGTTTAATAGAGCATTTACTCGCCATTTCATGCGCTTTGAAATGCCGCTTAGCCCAATACGCTATCTGAAATAGGAGCGACGTAAAATTGAACAAATGTGATAGAATTTCCGTGAATTCTTATATTATCCTTAATGTAAAATGATCTAATCGGGTCTCTGATCGCCCTACCATAGAAGTCTAATAGTGCATTTCACTCGCCCATTTCATGCACTTTGAGATGCCGTTTAGCCCAATACGCTATCTGAAATAGGAGCGACGTAATTTGAACAAATGTGATAGAATTTCTCTGGAATTCTTTTATACCATAATGTAAAATGATCTGATCGGGTCTCTGTTCGCCCTAGCCTAGGAAGTTGAGCAGTGCATTTTTACTCGCCCATTCCACGCGCTTTAAGATGGCGCCTAGCCCAGTGCGCTATACGAAATAGGAGCGACGTAAGTTGAACAAATTGTGAGTAGAATTACGCTGAATTCTTACATTAACCATAATGTAAAATGATCTAATCGGGTCTCTGTTTGCACTACCCTAGAAGTTTAATAGTGCATTTCACTCGTCACTTCATGCGCTTTGAGATGCCGGCTTAGCCCAATACGCTATCTGAATAGAGAGCGACGTAAATTGAACAAATGTGATAGAATCTCGCTGAATACTTATATTAACCTTAATGTAAAATGATCAAATCGGGTCTCTGTTCGCCCTACCATAGAAGTTTAGTAGTGCATTTTACTCGACATTCCACGCGCTTTAGATGCCGCCTAGCCAGTACGCATCTAAATTAGGAGCGACGTAAGTTGAACAAATGTGATAGAATTTCGTAGAATTCTTATATTAACCAAAATATAAAATGATCTAATCTGTCTATGTTCGCCCTAGCCTAGAAGTTTAATAGTGCATTTGTTGGCCATTTCATGCGCTTTGAGATGCCGCTAAGCCCAATAAGCTGTCTGAAATAGGAGCGACGTAAATTGAACAAATGTGATAGAATTTCGCTGAATTCTTATATTAAACATAATATAAAATGATCTAATCGGGTCCCTGTTTGCCCTACCCTTGAAGTTTAATAGTGCATTTCACTCGTCATATCATGCGCTTTGAGATGCCGCTTAGCCCAATACGCTATCTGAAATAGGAGCGACGTAAATTGAACAAATGTGATAGAATCTCGCTGAATACTTATATTAACCTTAAAGGTAAATGATCTAATCGGGTCTCTGTTCGCCCTACCCTAGAAGTTTAATAGTGCATTTTACTCGCCATTTCTTGCGCTTTGAGATGCCGCGTAGCCCAATACGCTATCTGAAATAGGAGCGACGTAAATTGAACAAATGTGATAGACTTTTGCTGAATTCTTAAATTAACCACAATATAAAATGATCTAATCGGGTCTCTGTTTGCCCTACCCTAGTAGTTTAATTGTGCATTTTACTCGCCATTTCATGCGCTTTTCGATGCCGCTTATCCCAATACGCTATCTGAAATAGGAGCGACGTAGGTTGAACAAATGTGACAGAATTTCGCTGAATTCTTTTAAGAACCATAAGTAAAATGATCTAATCGGGTCTCTGTTCGCCCTAGCCCAGTAGTTTAATAGCGCATTTTTATTCGCCATTTCATGCGCCTTGAGATGCCGCTTAGCCCAATACGCTATCGGAAATAGGAGCGACGTAAATTGAACAAATGTGATAGAATTTTGCTGAAATCTTATATTAAACAAAATATAAAATGATCTAATCTGGTCTCTGATTGCCCTATCATAGAAGTTTAGCAGTGCATTTTACTCGCCATTCCACGCGCTTTAAGATGCCGCCTAGCCCAGTACGCTATCTAAATTAGGAGCGACGTAAAGTCGAACAATGTGATAGAATTTCGCTGAATTCTTAAATTAACTATAATATAAAATGATCTAATCGGGTCACTGATTGCCCTGCCCTAGAAGATTAATAGTGCATTTTACTCGCCATTTCATGCGCCTTGAGATGCCGCTTAGGCCCAATACGCTATCTGAAATAGGTGCGACGTAAATTGAACCAATGTGATAGAATCTCGCTGAATACTTATATTAACCGTAATATAAAATGATCTAATCGGGTCTCTGTTTGCCTTATCCTAGAAGTTTAGTATTGAATTTTGCTCGCCATTTCGTGCGCTTTGAGATGCCGCTTAGCCCAATACTCTATCTGAAATAGGAGCGACGTAAATGAACAAATGTGATAGAATTTCGCTGAATTCTTAAATTAACTATAATATAAAATGATCTAATCGGGTCACTGATTGCCCTGCCCTAGAAGATTAATAGTGCATTTTACTCGCCATTTCATACGCTTTGAGATGCCGCTTTGCTCAATACGCTATCTGAAATAGGAGCGACGTAATTGAACAAATGTGATAGAATTCACTGAATTCTTATATTAACCAAAATATAAATGATCTAATCTGGTCTCTGATTGCCCTAGCATAGAAGTTTAATAGAACATTTTACTCGCCATTCCGCGCGCTTAAGATGCCGCATAGCCAAGTTCGCTATCTGAAATATGAGCGACGTAAATTGAACAAATGTGATAGGATTTCGCTGAATTCTTATATTAACCAAAATATAAAATGATCTAATCGGGTCTCTGTTTGCCCTTACCCTAGAAGTTTAATAGTGCATTCACTCGTCATTTCATGCGCTTTGAGATGCCGCTAAGCACAATAAGCTATTTGGAATAGCAGCGACGTAAATTGAACAAATGTGATTGAAATACGCCGAATTCTTATATTAACCGTAATATAAAATGATCTAATCGGGGTCTCTGTTTGCCTTATCCTAGAAGTTTAATAGTGCATTTTACTCGCCATTCCACGCACTTTAAGACGCCGCCTAGCCCAGTACGCTACCTGAAATAGGAGCGACGTAAGTTGAACAAATGTGATAGGAATTTCGCTGAATTCTTATATTAACCAAAATATATAAATGATCTAATCGGGTCTCTGTTTGCCTTATCCTAGAAGTTTAGTATTGCATTTTACTCGCCATTTCATGCGCTTTGAGATGCCGCTTAGCCCAACACGCTATCTGAAATAGGAGCGATGTAAATTAAACAAATGTGATAGAATTTCGCTGAATTCTTTTATTAACCATAATGTAAAATGATCTAATCGGATCTCTGTTCGCCCTAGCCTAGAACTTTAATAGTGCATTTTATTCGCCATTTCATACGCTTTGAGATGCCGCTTTGCCCAATACGCTATCTGAAATAGGAGCGACGTAAATTGAACAAATGTGATAGAATTACGCTGAATTCTTATATTAACCGTAATATAAAATGATCTAATCCGGTCTCTGTTTGCCTTATCCTAGAAGTTTGATAGTGCATTTTACTCGCCATTTCATGCGCTGTGAGATGCCGATTAGCCCAATACGCTATCTGAAATAGGAGCGACGTAAATTGAACAAATGTGATAGAATTTTGCTGAATGCTTAAACTAACCACAATATAAAATGATCTAATCGGGTCTCTGTTTGCCCTACCCTAGTAGTTTAATTGTGCATTTTACTCGCCTTTCATGCGCTTTGAGATGCCGCTTATCCCAATACGCTCTCTGTAAATAGGAGCGACGTAAGTTGAACAAATGTGATAGAATTTCGCTGAATTCTTATATTAACCAAAATATAAAATGATCTAATCGGGGTCTCTGTTTGACCTACCCCTAGAAGTTTAATAGTGCATTTTACTCGCCATTTCATGTGCTCTGAGATGCCGCATAGCCCAATACGCTATATGGAATAGGAGCGACGTAAATTGAACAAATGTGATAGAATTTCGTTGAATTCTTATATTAACCAAAATATAAAATGATCTAATCGGGTCTCTGATTGCCCTATCATAGAAGTTTAACAGTGCATTTCACTCGTCATTTCATGCGCTTTGACATGCCGCTTAGCCCAATAAGCTATCTGAAATAGGAGCGACGTAAATTGAACAAATGTGATAGAAGGTTCCCTGAAATCTTATATTAAACAAAATATAAAATGCGCTAATCGGGTCTCTGATTGCCCCTATCATAAAAGTTGAGCAGTGCATTTTACTCGCCATTCCACGCGCTTTAAGATGGCGCCTAGCCCAGTACGCTATCTGAAATAGGAGGACGTAAGTTGAACAAATGTGATAGAATATCGCTGAATCTTTTATTAACCATAATGTAAAATGATCTAATCGGGTCTCTGTTCGCCCTAGCCTAGAAGTTTAATAGTGCATTTTATTCGCCATTTCATGCGCTTTGAAATGCCGCTTAGCCCAATACGCTATCTGAAATAGGAGCGACGTAAATTGATCAAATGTGATAGAATTTCCCTGAAATCTTATATTAAACAAAATATAAAATGATGTAATCGGGTCTCTGATTACTGTATCATAGAAGTATAGTAGTGCATTTTACTCGCCCTTCCACGCGCTTTAAGCTGCCGCCTAGCCCAGTACGCTATCTGAAATAGGAGCGACGTAAGATGAACAAATGTGATAGAATTACGCTGAATTCTTATATTAACCGTAATATAAAATTATCTAATCGGGTCTCTGTTTGCCTTATCCGAGAAGTTTAATAGTGCATTTTACTCGCCATTTCATGCGCTTTGAGATGCCGCTTAGCCCAATACGCTATCTGAAATAGGAGCGACGTAAATTGAACAAATGTGATAGAATTTCCGTGAATTCTTATATTAACCTTATTGTAAAATGATCTAATCGGGTCTCTGATCGCCCTACCATAGAAGTCTAATAGTGCATTTCACTCGCCATTTCATGCACTTTGAGATGCCGCTTAGCCCAATACGCTATCTGAAATAGGAGCGACGTAATTTGAACAAATGTGATAGAATTTCTCTGAATTCTTTTATTAACCATAATGTAAAATGATCTGATCGGGTCTCTGTTCGCCCTAGCCTAGAAGTTGAGCAGTGCATTTTACTCGCCATTCCACGCGCTTTAAGATGGCGCCTAGCCCAGTACGCTATCTGAAATAGGAGCGACGTAAGTTGAACAAATGTGATAGAATTTCGCTGAATTCTTTTATTAACCATAATGTAAAATGATCTAATCGGGTCTCTGTTCGCCCTACCATAGAAGTCTAATAGTGCATTTCACTCGCCATTTCATGCACTTTGAGATGCCGCTTAGCCCAATACGCTATCTGAAATAGGAGCGACGTAAGTTGAACAAATGTGATAGAATTTTGCTGAATTCTTAAATTAACCATAATATAAAATGATCTAATCGGGTCTCTGTTTGCCCTACCCTAGAAGTTTAATAGTGCATTTCACTCGTCACTTCATGCGCTTTGAGATGCCGCTAAGCACAATAAGCTATCTGTAATAGGAGCGACGTAAATTGAACAAACGTGATAGAATTTCCCTGAAATCTTATATTAAACAAAATATAAAATGATCTAATCGGGTCTCTGATTGCAATATCATAGAAGTTTAACAGTGCATTTCACTTGACATTTCATGCGCTTTGTCATGCCGCTTATCCCAATAAGCTATCTGAAATAGGAGCGACGTAAATTGAACAAATGTGATAGAATTTCGCTGAATTCTTACATTAACCATAACCTAAAATGATATAATCGTGTCTCTGTTTGCCCTACCCTAGAAGTTTAATAGTGCATTTCACTCGTCACTTCATGCGCTTTGAGATGCCGCTAAGCACAATAAGCTATCTGTAATAGGAGCGACGTAAATTGAACAAATGTGATAGAATTTCGCTGAATTCTTATATTAACCAAAATATAAAATGATCTAATCGGGTCTCTGATTGCCCTATCATAGAAGTTTAGTAGTGCATTTTACTCGCCATTCCACGCGCTTTAAGATGCCGCCTAGCCCAGTACGCTATCTGAAATAGGAGCGACGTAAGTTGAACAAATGTGATAGAATTTCGCTGAATTCTTATATTAAACAAAATATAAAATGATCTAATCGGGTCCCTGTTTGCCCGACCCTTGAAGTTTAATAGTGCATTTCACTCGTCATATCATGCGCTTTGAGATGCCGCTTAGCCCAATACGCTATCTGAAATAGGAGCGACGTAAATTGAACAAATGTGATAGAATCTCGCTGAATACTTATATTAACCTTAATGTAAAATGATCAAATCGGGTCTCTGTTCGCCCTACCATAGAAGTTTAGTAGTGCATTTTACTCGCCATTCCACGCGCTTTAAGATGCCGCCTAGCCCAGTACGCTATCTGAAATAGGAGCGACGTAAGTTGAACAAATGTGATAGAATTACGCTGAATTCTTACATTAACCATAATGTAAAATAATCTAATCGGGTCTCTGTTTGCACTACCCTAGAAGTTTAATAGTGCATTTCACTCGTAACTTCATGCGCTTTGAGATGCCGCTAAGCACAATAAGTTATCTGTAATAGGAGCGACGTAAATTGAACAAATGTGATAGAATTTCGCTGAATTCTTATATTAACCAAAATATAAAATGATCTAATCGGGTCTCTGATTGCCCTATCATAGAAGTTTAGTAGTGCATATTACACGCCATTCCACGCGCTTTAAGATGCAGCCTAGCCCAGTACGCTATCTGAAATAGGAGCGACGTAAATTGAACAAATGTGATAAAATTTTGCTGACATCTTAAATTAACCATAATATAAAATGATCTAATCGGGTCTCTGTTTGCCTTATCCTAGAAGTTTGATAGTGCATTTTACTCGCCATTCCACGCGCTTTGAAATGCCGCTTAGCCCAATACGCTATCTGATATGAGCAGCGACGTAAATTGAACAAATGTGATAGAATTTCCGTGAATACTTATATTAACCTTAATGTAAAATGATCTAATCGGGTCTCTGTTCGTCCTACCATAGAAGTCTAATAGTGCATTTCACTCGCCATTTCATGCACTTTGAGATGCCGCTTAGCCCAATACGCTATCTGAAATAGGAGCGACGTAAGTTGAACAAATGTGATAGAATTTCGCTGAATTCTTTTATTAACCATAATGTAAAATGATCTGATCGGGTCTCTGATTGCCCTATCATAGAAGTTTAGTAGTGCATTTTACTCGCCATTCCACGAGCTTTAAGATGCCGCCTAGCACAGTACGCTATCTGAAATAGGAGCGACGTAAGTTGAACAAATGTGATAGAATTTTGCTGAATTCTTAAATTAACCATAATATAAAATGATCTAATCGGGTCTCTGTTTGCCCTACCCTAGAAGTTTAATAGGGCATTTCACTCGACACTACATGCGCTTTGAGATGCCGCTAAGCCCAATAAGCTATCTGAAATAGGAGCAACGTAAATTGAACAAATGTGATAGAATTTCGCTGAATTCTTACATTAACCATAATGTAAACTGATATAATCGTGTCTCTGTTTGCCCTACCCTAGAAGTTTAATAGTGCATTTCACTCGTCACTTCATGCGCTTTGAGATGCCGCTAAGCACAATAAGCTATCTGTAATAGGAGCGACGTAAGTTGAACGAATGTGATAGAATTTCGCTGAATTCTTTTATTAACCATAATGTAAAATGATCTAATCGGGTCTCTGTTCGCCCTAGCCTAGAAGTTTAATAGTGCATTTTATTCGCCATTTCATGCGCTTTGAAATGCCGCTTAGCCCAATACGCTATCTGAAATAGCAGCGACGTAAATTGAACAAATGTGATAGAATTTCCGTGAATTCTTATATTAACCTTAATGTAAAATGATCTAATCGGGTCTCTGTTCGCCCTACCATAGAAGTCTAATAGTGCATTTCACTCGCCATTTCATGCACTTTGAGATGCCGCTTAGCCCCATACGCTATCTGAAATAGGAGCGACGTAATTTGAACAAATGTGATAGAATTTCTCTGAATTCTTTTATTAACCATAATGTAAAATGATCTGATCGGGTCTCTGTTCGCCCTAGCCTAGAAGTTGAGCAGTGCATTTTACTCGCCATTCCACGCGCTTTAAGATGGCGCCTAGCCCAGTACGCTATCTGAAATAGGAGCGACGTAAGTTGAACAAATGTGATAGAATTTTGCTGACTTCTTAAATTAACCATAATATAAAATGATCTAATCGGGTCTGTGTTTGCCCTACCCTAGAAGTCTAATAGTGCATTTCACTCGCCATTTCATGCACTTTGAGATACCGCTTAGCCCAATACGCTATCTGAAATAGGAGCGACGCAATTTGAACGAATGTGATAGAATTTCACTGAATTCTTATATTAACCAAAATATAAAATGATCTAATCTGGTCTCTGTTCGCCCTAGCCTAGAAGTTTAATAGTGCATTCTACTCGCCATTCCACGCGCTTTAAGATGCCGCCTAGCCCAGTACGCTATCTGAAATAGGAGCGACGTAAATTGAACAAATGTGATAGAATTTCGCTGAATTCTTAAATTAACCATAATATGAAATGATCTAATCGGGTCTCGGCTTGCCCTACCCTAGAAGTTTAATAGTGCATTTTAGTCGCCATTTCATTCGCTTTGAGATGCCGCTTCGCCCAATACGCTATCTGAAATAGGAGCGACGTAAATTAAACAAATGTGATAGAATTTCCCTGAAATCTTATATTAAACAAAATATAAAATGATCTAATCGGGTCTCTGATTGCCCTATCATAGAAGTTTAATAGTGCATTTTACTCGCCATTCCACGCGCTTTATGATGCCGCCTAGCCGAGTACTGTATCTGAAATAGGAGCTACGTAAGTTGAACAAATGTGATAGAATTACGCTGAATTCTTATATTGACCGTAATATAAAATGATGTAATCGGGCCTCTGTTTGCCCTATCATAGAAGTTTGACAGTGCATTTTACTCGCCATTTCATGTGCTTTAAGCTGCCGCATAGCCCAACACGCTATCTGGAATAGCAGCGACGTAAATTGAAAAAATGTGATAGAATTTCCCTGAATACTTATATTAACCTTAATGTAAAATGATCTAATCGTGTCTCTGTTCGCCCTACCATAGAAGTCTAATAGTGCATTTCACTCGCCATTTCATGTGCTTTGAGATGCCGCTTAGCACAATACGCTATTTGAAATAGAGGCGACGTAAATTGAACAAATGTGATAGAATTTGGCTGAATTCTTTTATTAACCATAATGTAAAATGATCTGATCGGGTCTCTGTTCGCCCTAGCCTAAAAGTTTAAGAGTGCATTTCACTCGCCATTTCATGCGCTTTGAAATGCCGCTTAGCCCAATACGCTATCTGAAATAGGAGCGACGTAAATTGATCAAATGTGATAGAATTTCCCTGAAATCTTATATTAACCAAAATATAAAATGATCTAATCGGGTCTCTGATTGCCCTATCATAGAAGTTTAACAGTGCATTTCACTCGTCATTTCATGCGCTTTGACATGCCGCTTAGCCCAATAAGCTATCTGAAATAGGAGCGACGTAAATTGAACAAATGTGATAGAAGTTCCCTGAAATCTTATATTAAACAAAATATAAAATGATCTAATCGGGTCTCTGATTGCAATATCATAGAAGTTTAACAGTGCATTTCACTTGACATTTCATGCGCTTTGTCATGCCGCTTATCCCAATAAGCTATCTGAAATAGGAGCGACGTAAATTGAACAAATGTGATAGAATTTCGCTGAATTCTTACATTAACCATAATCTAAAATGATATAATCGTGTCTCCGTTTGCCCTACCCTAGAAGTTTAATAGTGCATTTCACTCGTCACTTCATGCGCTTTGAGATGCCGCTAAGCACAATAAGCTATCTGTAATAGGAGCGACGTAAATTGAACAAATGTGATAGAATTTCGCTGAATTCTTATATTAACCAAAATATAAAATGATCTAATCGGGTCTCTGATTGCCCTATCATAGAAGTTTAGTAGTGCATTTTACTCGCCATTCCACGCGCTTTAAGATGCCGCCTAGCCCAGTACGCTATCTGAAATAGGAGCGACGTAAGTTGAACAAATGTGATAGAATTTCGCTGAATTCTTATATTAAACAAAATATAAAATGATCTAATCGGGTCCCTGTTTGCCCGACCCTTGAAGTTTAATAGTGCATTTCACTCGTCATATCATGCGCTTTGAGATGCCGCTTAGCCCAATACGCTATTTGAAATAGGAGCGACGTAAATTGAACAAATGTGATAGAATCTCGCTGAATACTTATATTAACCTTAATGTAAAATGATCTAATCGGGTCTCTGTTCGCCCTACCATAGAAGTTTAGTAGTGCATTTTACTCGCCATTCCACGCGCTTTAAGATGCCGCCTAGCCCAGTACGCTATCTGAAATAGGAGCGACGTAAGTTGAACAAATGTGATAGAATTACGCTGAATTCTTACATTAACCATAATGTAAAATAATCTAATCGGGTCTCTGTTTGCACTACCCTAGAAGTTTAATAGTGCATTTCACTCGTAACTTCATGCGCTTTGAGATGCCGCTAAGCACAATAAGTTATCTGTAATAGGAGCGACGTAAATTGAACAAATGTGATAGAATTTCGCTGAATTCTTATATTAACCAAAATATAAAATGATCTAATCGGGTCTCTGATTGCCCTATCATAGAAGTTTAGTAGTGCATATTAAACGCCATTCCACGCGCTTTAAGATGCAGCCTAGCCCAGTACGCTATCTGAAATAGGAGCGACGTAAATTGAACAAATGTGATAAAATTTTGCTGACATCTTAAATTAACCATAATATAAAATGATCTAATCGGGTCTCTGTTTGCCTTATCCTAGAAGTTTGATAGTGCATTTTACTCGCCATTCCACGCGCTTTGAAATGCCGCTTAGCCCAATACGCTATCTGATATAGCAGCGACGTAAATTGAACAAATGTGATAGAATTTCCGTGAATTCTTATATTAACCTTAATGTAAAATGATCTAATCGGGTCTCTGTTCGTCCTACCATAGAAGTCTAATAGTGCATTTCACTCGCCATTTCATGCACTTTGAGATGCCGCTTAGCCCAATACGCTATCTGAAATAGGAGCGACGTAATTTGAACAAATGTGATAGAATTTCTCTGAATTCTTTTATTAACCATAATGTAAAATGATCTGATCGGGTCTCTGATTGCCCTATCATAGAAGTTTAGTAGTGCATTTTACTCGCCATTCCACGAGCTTTAAGATGCCGCCTAGCACAGTACGCTATCTGAAATAGGAGCGACGTAAGTTCAACAAATGTGATAGAATTTTGCTGAATTCTTAAATTAACCATAATATAAAATAATCTAATCGGGTCTCTGTTTGCCCTACCCTAGAAGTTTAATAGGGCATTTCACTCGACACTACATGCGCTTTGAGATGCCGCTAAGCCCAATAAGCTATCTGAAATAGGAGCAACGTAAATTGAACAAATGTGATAGAATTTCGCTGTATTCTTACATTAACCATAATGTAAACTGATATAATCGTGTCTCTGTTTGCCCTACCCTAGAAGTTTAATAGTGCATTTCACTCGTCACTTCATGCGCTTTGAGATGCCGCTAAGCACAATAAGCTATCTGTAATAGGAGCGACGTAAGTTGAACAAATGTGATAGAATTTCGCTGAATTCTTTTATTAACCATAATGTAAAATGATCTAATCGGGTCTCTGTTCGCCCTAGCCTAGAAGTTTAATAGTGCATTTTATTCGCCATTTCATGCGCTTTGAGATGCCGCTTAGCCCAATACGCTATCTGAAATAGGAGCGACGTAAATTGATCAAATGTGATAGAATTTCCCTGAAATCTTATATTAATCAAAATATAAAATGATGTAATCGGGTCTCTGATTACTGTATCATAGAAGTATAGTAGTGCATTTTACTCGCCCTTCCACGCGCTTTAAGATGCCGCCTAGCCCAGTACGCTATCTGAAATAGGAGCGACGTAAGATGAACAAATGTGATAGAATTACGCTGAATTCTTATATTAACCGTAATATAAAACGATCTAATCGGGTCTCTGTTCGCCTTATCCGAGAAGTTTAATAGTGCATTTTACTCGCCATTTCATGCGCTTTGAAATGCCGCTTAGCCCAATACGCTATCTGAAATAGCAGCGACGTAAATTGAACAAATGTGATAGAATTTCCGTGAATTCTTATATTAACCTTAATGTAAAATGATCTAATCGGGTCTCTGTTCGCCCTACCATAGAAGTCTAATAGTGCATTTCACTCGCCATTTCATGCACTTTGAGATGCCGCTTAGCCCAATACGCTATCTGAAATAGGAGCGACGTAATTTGAACAAATGTGATAGAATTTCTCTGAATTCTTTTATTAACCATAATGTAAAATGATCTGATCGGGTCTCTGTTCGCCCTAGCCTAGAAGTTGAGCAGTGCATTTTACTCGCCATTCCACGCGCTTTAAGATGGCGCCTAGCTCAGTACGCTATCTGAAATAGGAGCGACGTAAATTGAACATATGTGATAAAATTTTGCTGACATCTTAAATTAACCATAATATAAAATGATCTAATCGGGTCTCTGTTTGCCTCACCCTAGAAGTTTAATTGTCCATTTTACTCGGCATTTCATGCGCTTTTCGATACCGCTTATCCCAATACGCTATCTGAAATAGGAGCGACGTAGGTTGAACAAATGTGATAGAATTTCGCTGAATTCTTTTAAGAACCATAATGTAAAATGATCTAATCGGGTCTCTGTTCGCCCTAGCCTAGAAGTTTAATAGCGCATTTTATTCGCCATTTCATGCGCCTTGAGATGCCGCTTAGCCCAATACGCTATCGGAAATAGGAGCGACGTAAATTGAACAAATGTGATAGAATTTCCCTGAAATCTTATATTAAACAAAATATAAAATGATCTAATCTGGTCTCTGATTGCCCTATCATAGAAGTTTAGCAGTGCATTTTACTCGCCATTCCACGCGCTTTAAGATGCCGCCTAGCCCAGTACGCTATCTAAATTAGGAGCGACGTAAGTTGAACAAATGTGATAGAATTACGCTGAATTCTTATATTAACCGTAATATAAAATGATCTAATCGGGTCTCTGTTTGCCTTATCCTAGAAGTTTAGTATTGCATTTTACTCGCCATTTCATGCGCTTTGAGATGCCGCTTAGCCCAATACGCTATCTGAAATAGGAGCGACGTAAATTGAACAAATGTGATAGAATTTCGCTGAATTCTTAAATTAACTATAATATAAAATGATCTAATCGGGTCACTGATTGCCCTACCCTAGAAGTTTAATAGTGCATTTTACTCGCCATTTCACGCGCTTTGAGATGCCGCTTAGCCCAATACGCTATCTGAAATATGAGCGACGAAAGTTGAACAAATGTGATAGAATTTCGCTGAATTATTTTTTAACCAGAATGTAAAATGATCTAATCTGGTCTCTGTTCGCCCTAGCCTAGAAGTTTAATAGTGGATTTTACTCGGCATTCCACGCGCTTTAAGATGCCGCCTATCCCAGTACGCTATCTGAAATAGGAGCAACCTAAATTGAACGAATGTGATAGAATTTCACTGAATTCTTATATTAACCAAAATATAAAATGATCTAATCTGGTCTCTGTTCGCCCTAGCCTAGAAGTTTAATAGTGCATTCTACTCGCCATTCCACGCGCTTTAAGATGCCGCCTAGCCCAGTACGCTATCTGAAATAGGAGCGACGTAAATTGAACAAATGTGATAGAATTTCGCTGAATTCTTAAATTAACCATAATATGAAATGATCTAATCGGGTCTCGGCTTGCCCTACCCTAGAAGTTTAATAGTGCATTTTAGTCGCCATTTCATTCGCTTTGAGATGCCGCTTCGCCCAATACGCTATCTGAAATAGGAGCGACGTAAATTAAACAAATGTGATAGAATTTCCCTGAAATCTTATATTAAACAAAATATAAAATAATCTAATCGGGTCTCTGATTGCCCTATCATAGAAGTTTAATAGTGCATTTTACTCGCCATTCCACGCGCTTTATGATGCCGCCTAGCCGAGTACTGTATCTGAAATAGGAGCTACGTAAGTTGAACAAATGTGATAGAATTACGCTGAATTCTTATATTGACCGTAATATAAAATGATGTAATCGGGCCTCTGTTTGCCCTATCATAGAAGTTTGACAGTGCATTTTACTCGCCATTTCATGTGCTTTAAGCTGCCGCATAGCCCAACACGCTATCTGGAATAGCAGCGACGTAAATTGAAAAAATGTGATAGAATTTCCCTGAATTCTTATATTAACCTTAATGTAAAATGATGTAATCGTGTCTCTGTTCGCCCTACCATAGAAGTCTAATAGTGCATTTCACTCGCCATTTCATGTGCTTTGAGATGCCGCTTAGCACAATACGCTATTTGAAATAGAGGCGACGTAAATTGAACAAATGTGATAGAATTTGGCTGAATTCTTTTATTAACCATAATGTAAAATGATCTGATCGGGTCTCTGTTCGCCCTAGCCTAAAAGTTTAAGAGTGCATTTCATTCGCCATTTCATGCGCTTTGAGATGCCGCTTAGCCGAATACGCTATCTGAATTAGTAGCGACGTAAATTGAACAAATGTGATAGAAATTCCCTGAAATCTGATATTATACAAAATATAAAATGATCTAATCGGGTCTCTGATTGCCCTATCATAGAA
Source organism: Macropis europaea (assembly GCA_916610135.2). Lineage (NCBI taxonomy): Eukaryota > Metazoa > Arthropoda > Insecta > Hymenoptera > Melittidae > Macropis > Macropis europaea. Next base: position 113,888 of record CAKAJE020001752.1, on the reverse strand, counting down.
GTTTAGTAGTGCATTTTACTCGCCATTCCACGCGCTTTAAGATGCCGCCTAGCCCAGTACGCTATCTGAAATAGGAGCGACGTAAATTGAACAGATGTGATAAAATTTAGCTGACATCTTAAATTAACCATAATATAAAATGATCTAATCGGATCTCTGTTTGCCCAACCCTAGAAGTTTAATAGTGCATTTTACTCGCCATTTCATGCGCCTTCCGATGCCTCTTGGAGCGGCATAAATTGAACAAATGTGATAGAATTTCCCTGAAATCTTATATTAAACAAAATATAAAATGATCTAATCGGGTCACTGATTGCCCAACCCTAGACGTTTAATAGTGCATTTTCCTCGCCATTTCATGCGCTTTGAGATGCCGCTTAGCCCAATACGCTATCTGAAATACGAGCGACGTAAATTGAACAAATGTGATAGAATTTCGCTGAATTCTTATATTAACCAAAATATAAAATGATCTAATCGGGTCTCTGATTGCCCTATCATAGAAGATTAATAGTGAATTTTACTCGCCACTCCACGCGGTTTAGGATGCCGCCTAGCCCAGTACGCTATCCGAAATAGGAGCGACGTAAATTGAACAAATGTGATAGAATTTTGCTGAATTCTTAAATTAACCATAATATAAAATGATCTAATCGGGTCTCTGATTGCCCTATCATAGAAGTTTAGTAGTGCATTTTACTCGCCATTCCACGCGCTTTAAGATGCCGCCTAGCCCAGTACGCTATCTGAAATAGGAGCGACGTAAGTTGAACAAATGTGATAGAATTTCGTAGAATTCTTATATTAACCAAAATATAAAATGATCTAATCTGGTCTATGTTCGCCCTAGCCTAGAAGTTTAATAGTGCATTTTGTTGGCCATTTCATGCGCTTTGAGATGCCGCTAAGCCCAATAAGCTGTCTGAAATAGGAGCGACGTAAATTGAACAAATGTGATAGATTTTCGCTGAATTCTTAAATTAAACATAATATAAAATGATCTAATCGGGTCCCTGTTTGCCCTACCCTTGAAGTTTAATTGTGCATTTCACTCGTCATATCATGCGCTTTGAGATGCCGCTTAGCCCAATACGCTATCTGAAATAGGAGCAACGTAAATTGAACAAATGTGATAGAATCTCGCTGAATACTTATATTAACCTTAATGTAAAATGATCTAATCGGGTCTCTGTTCGCCCTACCCTAGAAGTTTAACAGTGCATTTTACTCGCCATTTCATGCGCTTTGAGATGCCGCGTAGCCCAATACGCTATCTGAAATAGGAGCGACGTAAATTGAACAAATGTGATAGAATTTTGCTGAATTCTTAAATTAACCACAATATAAAATGATCTAATCGGGTCTCTGTTTGCCCTACCCTAGTAGTTTAATTGTGCATTTTACTCGCCATTTCATGCGCTTTTCGATGCCGCTTATCCCAATACGCTATCTGAAATAGGAGCGACGTAGGTTGAACAAATGTGACAGAATTTCGCTGAATTCTTTTAAGAACCATAATGTAAAATGATCTAATCGGGTCTCTGTTCGCCCTAGCCTAGAAGTTTAATAGCGCATTTTATTCGCCATTTCATGCGCCTTGAGATGCCGCTTAGCCCAATACGCTATCGGAAATAGGAGCGACGTAAATTGAACAAATGTGATAGAATTTTGCTGAAATCTTATATTAAACAAAATATAAAATGATCTAATCTGGTCTCTGATTGCCCTATCATAGAAGTTTAGCAGTGCATTTTACTCGCCATTCCACGCGCTTTAAGATGCCGCCGAGCCCAGTACGCTATCTAAATTAGGAGCGACGTAAGTCGAACAAATGTGATAGAATTTCGCTGAATTCTTAAATTAACTATAATATAAAATGATCTAATCGGGTCACTGATTGCCCTGCCCTAGAAGATTAATAGTGCATTTTACTCGCCATTTCATGCGCCTTGAGATGCCGCTTAGCCCAATACGCTATCTGAAATAGGAGCGACGTAAATTGAACAAATGTGATAGAATCTCGCTGAATACTTATATTAACCGTAATATAAAATGATCTAATCGGGTCTCTGTTTGCCTTATCCTAGAAGTTTAGTATTGCATTTTACTCGCCATTTCGTGCGCTTTGAGATGCCGCTTAGCCCAATACTCTATCTGAAATAGGAGCGACGTAAATTGAACAAATGTGATAGAATTTCGCTGAATTCTTAAATTAACTATAATATAAAATGATCTAATCGGGTCTCTGTTTGCCCTACCCTAGAAGTTTAGTAGTGCATTTCACTCGTCATTTCATTCGCTTTGAGACGCCGCTTCGCCCAATAAGCTATTTGAAATAGGAGCGACGTAAATTGAACAAATGTGATAGAATTTCGCTGAATTCTTAAGGTTACCTTAATATAAAATGATCTAATCGGGTCTCTGGTTTCCCTACCATAGAAGTTTAATAGTGCATTTTACTCGCCATTCCACGCGCCTTAAGATGCCGTCTAGTACAGTACGCTATCTGAAATAGGAGCGACGTAAATTGAACAAATGTGATAGAATTTCGCTGAATTCTTAAAGTAACCTTAATATAAAATGATTTAATCGGGTCTCTGTTTGCCCTACCCTAGAAGTTTAATAGTGCATTTCACTCGTCATTTCATGCGCTTTGAGATTCCGCTAAGCACAATAAGCTATCTGGAATAGCAGCGACGTAAATTGAACAAATGTGAAAGAATTACGCCGCATTCTTATATTAACCGTAATATAAAATGATCTAATCGGGTCTCTGTTTGCCTTATCCTAGAAGTTTGATAGTGCATTTTACTCGCCATTCCACGCGCTTTAAGATGCCGCTTAGCCCAGGACGCTATCTGAAATAGGAACGACGTAAATTGAACAAATGTGCTAGAATTTTGCTGAATTCTTAAATTAACCATAATATGAAATGATCTAATCGGGTCTCTGTTTGCCCTACCCTAGAAGTTTAATAGTGCATTTTACTCGCCATTTCATGCGCCTTCAGATGCCGCTAAGCCCAATAAGCTATCTGCAATAGAAGCGACGTAAATTGAACAAATGTGATAGAATTTCGTTGAATTCTTATATTAACCAAAATATAAAATGATCTAATCGGGTCTCTGATTGCCCTATCATAGATGTTTAACAGTGCATTTCACTCGCCATTTCATGCGCTTTGACATGCCGCTTAGCCCAATAAGCTATCTGAAATAGGAGCGACGTAAATTGAACAAATGTGATAGAAGTTCCCTGAAATCTTATATTAAACAAAATATAAAATGATCTAATCGGGTCTCTGATTGCAATATCATAGAAGTTTAACAGTGCATTTCACTTGACATTTCATGCGCTTTGTCATGCCGCTTATCCCAATAAGCTATCTGAAATAGGAGCGACGTAAATTGAACAAATGTGATAGAATTTCGCTGAATTCTTACATTAACCATAATCTAAAATGATATAATCGTGTCTCTGTTTGCCCTACCCTAGAAGTTTAATAGTGCATTTCACTCGTCACTTCATGCGCTTTGAGATGCCGCTAAGCATAATAAGCTATCTGTAATAGGAGCGACGTAAATTGAACAAATGTGATAGAATTTCGCTGAATTCTTATATTAACCAAAATATAAAATGATCTAATCTGGTCTATGTTCGCCCTAGACTAGAAGTTTAATAGTGCATTTTGTTCGCCATTTCATGCGCTTTGAGATGCCGCTAAGCCCAATAAGCTGTCTGAAATAGGAGCGACGTAAATTGAACGAATGTGATAGAATTTCGCTCAATTCTTAAATTAACCATAATATAAAATGATCTAATCGGGTCTCTGTTCGCCCTACCCTAGAAGTTTAATAGTGCATTGTACTCGCCATTCCACGCGCTTTAAGATGCCGCCTAGCCCAGTACGCTATCTGAAATAGGAGCGACGTAAATTGAACAAATGTGATAGAATTTCGCTGAATTCTTATATTAACCGTAATATAAAATGATCTATTCGGGTTTCTGTTCGCCCTACCCCAGAAGTTTAATAGAGCATTTCACTCGTCAATCCATGCGCTTTGAGATGCCGCTTAGCCCAATACGCTATCTGAAATAGGAGCGACGTAAATTGAACAGATGTGATAGAATTTCGCTGAATACTTATATTAACCAAAATATAAAATGACCTGATCGGGTCTCTGATTGCCCTATCATAGTAGTTTAGTAGTGCATTTTACTCGCCATTCCACGCGCTTTAAGATGCCACCTAGCCCAGTACGCTATCTGAAATAGGAGCGACGTAAATTGAACAAATGTGATAGAATTTCCCTGAAATCTTATATTAAACAAAATATAAAATGATCTAATCGGGTCTCTGATTGCCCTAGCATAGAAGTTTAATAGTGCATTTTACTCGCCATTCCGCGCGCTTTAGGATGCCGCCTAGCACAGTACGCTATCTGAAATAGGAGCGACGTAAATTGAACAAATGTGATAGAATTTTGCTGAATTCTTAAATTAACCATAATATAAAATGATCTAATCGGGTCTCTGTTTGCCCTACCCTAGAAGATTAGTAGTGCATTTTACTCGCCATTCCACGCGCTTTAAGATGCCGCCTAGCCCTGTACGCTATCTGAAATAGGAGCGATGTAAGTTGAACAAATGTGATAGAATTACGCTGAATTCTTATATTAACCGTAATATAAAATGATCTAATCGGGTATCTGTTTGCCTTACCCTAGAAGTTTAATAGTGCATTTTAATCGCCATTTCATGGGCTTTGAGATGCCGCTTAACCCAATACGCTATCTGAAATAGGAGCGACGTAAATTGAACAAATGTGATAGAATTTCGGTGAATTCTTAAATTAACCATAATATAAAATGATCTAATCGGGTCTCTGTTTGCCCTACCCTAGAAGTTTAATAGTGCATTTTACTCGCCATTCCGCGCGCTTTAAGATGCCGCTTAGCCCAATACGCTATCTGAAATAGGAGCGACGTAAATGGAACAAATGTGATAGAATTTCCCTGAATTCTTATATTAACCTTAATGTAAAATGATCTAATCGGGTCTCTGTTCGCCCTACCATAGAAGTCTAATAGTGCATTTCACTCGTCATTTCATGCGCTTTGAGATGCCATATAGCCCATTACGCTATCTGAAATAGGAGCGACGTAAATTAAACAAAAGTGATACAATTTCGCTGAAATCTTTTATTAACCATAATGTAAAATGATTTAATCAGATCTCTGTTCGCCCTAGCCTAGAAGTTTAATAGTGCATTTTATTCGACATTCCATGCGCTTTGAGATTCCGCTTAGCCCAATACGCTGTCTGAAATAGGAGCGACGTAAATTGAACAAATGTGGTAGAATTTCGGTGAATTCGTATGTTAACCAAAATATAAAATGATCTAATCGGGTCTCTGATTGCCCTATCATAGAAGTTTAACAGTGCATTTTACTCGCCATTCCTCGCGTTTTAAGCTGCCGCCAAGCCCAGTACGCTAGCTGAAATAGGAACGACGTAAATTGAAAAAATGTGATAGAATTTTGCTGAATTCTTAAATTAACCATTATATAAAATGATCTAATCGGGTCTCTGATAGCCCTATCATAGAAGTTTAATAGTGCATTTTACTCGCCATTCCACGCGCTTTAAGATGCCGCCTAGCCCAGTACGCTATCTGAAAGAGGAGCGACGTAAGTTGAACAAATGTGATAGAATTACGCTGAATTCTTATATTAACCGTAATATAAAATGATCTAATCGGGTCTCTGATTGCCCTATCATAGAAGTTTAATAGTGCATTTTACTCGCCATTCCACGCGCTTTAAGATGCCGCCTAGCCCAGTACGCTATCTGAAATAGGAGAGACGTAAATTGAACAAATGTGATAGAATTTCCCTGAAATCTTATATTAAACAAAATATAAAATGATCTAATCGGGTCTCTGATTGCCCTAGCATAGAAGTTTAATAGTGCATTTTACTCGCCATTCCGCGCGCTTTAGGATGCCGCCTAGCCCAGTACGCTATCTGAAATAGGAGCGACGTAAATTGAACAAATGTGATAGAATTTTGCTGAATTCTTAAATTAACCATAATATAAAATGATCTAATCGGGTCTCTGTTTGCCCTACCCTAGAAGTTTAATAGTGCATTTCACTCGTCACTTCATGCGTTTTGAGATGCCGCTAAGCACAATAAGCTATCTGTAATAGGAGCGACGTAAATTGAACAAATGTGATAGAATTTCGCGGAATTCTTAAATTAACCATAATATAAAATGATTTAATCGGGTCTTTGTTTGCTCTACCCTAGAATTTTAATAGTGCATTTTACTCGTCATTTCATGCGCTTTGAGATGCCGCTTAGCCCAATACGCTATCTGAAATAGGAGCGACGTAAATTGAACAAATGTGATAGAATTTCGCTGAATTCTTATATTAACCGTAATATAAAATGATCTATTCGGGTTTCTGTTCGCCCTACCCCAGAAGTTTAATAGAGCATTTCACTCGTCAATCCATGCGCTTTGAGATGCCGCTTAGCCCAATACGCTATCTGAAATAGGAGCGACGTAAATTGAACAAATGTGATAGAATTTCGCTGAATTCTTATATCAACCAAAATACAAAATGATCTAATCGGGTCTCTGATTGCCCTATCATAGAAGTTTGATAGTGCATTTTACTCGCCATTCCACGCGCTTTAAGATGCCGCCTAGCCCAGTACCCTATCTGAAATAGGAGCTACGTAAGTTGAACAAATGTGACAGAATTACGCTGAATTCTTATATTAACCTTAATGTAAAATGATCTAATCGGGTCTCTGTTCGCCCTACTCTAGAAGTTTAATAGTGCATTTCACTCGTCATTTCATGCGCTTTGAGATGCCGCTTAGCCCAATAAGCTATCTGAAATAGGAGCGACGTAAATTGAACAAATGTGATAGAATTTTGCTGAAGTCTTAAATTAAGCATAATATAAAATGATCTAATCGGGTCACTGATTGCCCTACCCTAGAAGTTTAATAGTGCATTTTACTCGCCATTTCACGCGCTTTGAGATGCCGCTTAGCCCAATACGCTATCTGAAATATGAGCGACGAAAGTTGAACAAATGTGATAGAATTTCGCTGAATTATTTTTTAACCAGAATGTAAAATGATCTAATCTGGTCTCTGTTCGCCCTAGCCTAGAAGTTTAATAGTGGATTTTACTCGGCATTCCACGCGCTTTAAGATGCCGCCTATCCCAGTACGCTATCTGAAATAGGAGCAACCTAAATTGAACGAATGTGATAGAATTTCACTGAATTCTTATATTAACCAAAATATAAAATGATCTAATCTGGTCTCTGTTCGCCCTAGCCTAGAAGTTTAATAGTGCATTCTACTCGCCATTCCACGCGCTTTAAGATGCCGCCTAGCCCAGTACGCTATCTGAAATAGGAGCGACGTAAATTGAACAAATGTGATAGAATTTCGCTGAATTCTTAAATTAACCATAATATGAAATGATCTAATCGGGTCTCGGCTTGCCCTACCCTAGAAGTTTAATAGTGCATTTTAGTCGCCATTTCATTCGCTTTGAGATGCCGCTTCGCCCAATACGCTATCTGAAATAGGAGCGACGTAAATTAAACAAATGTGATAGAATTTCCCTGAAATCTTATATTAAACAAAATATAAAATGATCTAATCGGGTCTCTGATTGCCCTAGCATAGAAGTTTAATAGTGCATTTTACTCGCCATTCCGCGCGCTTTAGGATGCCGCCTAGCACAGTACGCTATCTGAAATAGGAGCGACGTAAATTGAACAAATGTGATAGAATTTTGCTGAATTCTTAAATTAACCATAATATAAAATGATCTAATCGGGTCTCTGTTTGCCCTACCCTAGAAGATTAGTAGTGCATTTTACTCACCATTCCACGCGCTTTAAGATGCCGCCTAGCCCTGTACGCTATCTGAAATAGGAGCGATGTAAGTTGAACAAATGTGATAGAATTACGCTGAATTCTTATATTAACCGTAATATAAAATGATCTAATCGGGTATCTGTTTGCCTTACCCTAGAAGTTTAATAGTGCATTTTAATCGCCATTTCATGGGCTTTGAGATGCCGCTTAACCCAATACGCTATCTGAAATAGGAGCGACGTAAATTGAACAAATGTGATAGAATTTCGGTGAATTCTTAAATTAACCATAATATAAAATGATCTAATCGGGTCTCTGTTTGCCCTACCCTAGAAGTGTAATAGTGCATTTTACTCGCCATTCCGCGCGCTTTAAGATGCCGCTTAGCCCAATACGCTATCTGAAATAGGAGCGACGTAAATGGAACAAATGTGATAGAATTTCCCTGAATTCTTATATTAACCTTAATGTAAAATGATCTAATCGGGTCTCTGTTCGCCCTACCATAGAAGTCTAATAGTGCATTTCACTCGTCATTTCATGCGCTTTGAGATGCCATATAGCCCATTACGCTATCTGAAATAGGAGCGACGTAAATTAAACAAAAGTGATACAATTTCGCTGAAATCTTTTATTAACCATAATGTAAAATGATTTAATCAGATCTCTGTTCGCCCTAGCCTAGAAGTTTAATAGTGCATTTTATTCGACATTCCATGCGCTTTGAGATTCCGCTTAGCCCAATACGCTGTCTGAAATAGGAGCGACGTAAATTGAACAAATGTGGTAGAATTTCGGTGAATTCTTATGTTAACCAAAATATAAAATGATCTAATCGGGTCTCTGATTGCCCTATCATAGAAGTTTAACAGTGCATTTTACTCGCCATTCCTCGCGTTTTAAGCTGCCGCCAAGCCCAGTACGCTAGCTGAAATAGGAACGACGTAAATTGAAAAAATGTGATAGAATTTTGCTGAATTCTTAAATTAACCATTATATAAAATGATCTAATCGGGTCTCTGATAGCCCTATCATAGAAGTTTAATAGTGCATTTTACTCGCCATTCCACGCGCTTTAAGATGCCGCCTAGCCCAGTACGCTATCTGAAAGAGGAGCGACGTAAGTTGAACAAATGTGATAGAATTACGCTGAATTCTTATATTAACCGTAATATAAAATGATCTAATCGGGTCTCTGATTGCCCTATCATAGAAGTTTAATAGTGCATTTTACTCGCCTTTCCACGCGCTTTAAGATGCCGCCTAGCCCAGTACGCTATCTGAAATAGGAGAGACGTAAATTGAACAAATGTGATAGAATTTCCCTGAAATCTTATATTAAACAAAATATAAAATGATCTAATCGGGTCTCTGATTGCCCTATCATAGAAGTTTGATAGTGCATTTTACTCGCCATTCCACGCGCTTTAAGATGCCGCCTAGCCCAGTACCCTATCTGAAATAGGAGCTACGTAAGTTGAACAAATGTGACAGAATTACGCTGAATTCTTATATTAACCTTAATGTAAAATGATCTAATCGGGTCTCTGTTCGCCCTACTCTAGAAGTTTAATAGTGCATTTCACTCGTCATTTCATGCGCTTTGAGATGCCGCTTAGCCCAATAAGCTATCTGAAATAGGAGCGACGTAAATTGAACAAATGTGATAGAATTTCGCTGAATTCTTATATTAACCGCAATATAAAATGATCTAATCGGGTCTCTGTTTGCCTTATCCTAGAAGTTTAATAGTGCATTTTACTCGCCATTCCGCGCGCTTTAAGATACCGCCTAGCCCAGTATGCTATCTGAATTAGGAACTACGTAAATTGAACAAATGTGATAGAATTTTGCTGAAGTCTTAAATTAAGCATAATATAAAATGATCTAATCGGGTCTCTGATTGCCCTACACTAGACGTATAATAGTGGATTTTACCCGCCACTCCACGCGCCTTAAGATGCCGCCTATCCGAGTACGCTATTTGAAATAGGAGCAACGTAAATTGAACAAATGTGACAGAATTACGCTGAATTCTTATATTAACCGTAATATAAAATGATCTAATCGCATCTCTGTTTGCCTTATCCTAGAAGTTTAGTAGTGCATTTTACTCGCCATTTCATGCGCTTTGAGATGCCGCTTAGCCCAATACGCTATCTGAAATAGGAGCGACGTAAATTGAACAAATGTGATAGAATTTCGCTGAATTCTAATATTAACCAAAATATGAAATGATCTAATCGGGTCTCTGATTGCCCTATCATGGAAGTTTGATAGTGAATTTTACTCGATATTCCACGCGCTTTAAGTTGCCGGCTAGCCCAGTACGCTATCTGAAATAGGAGCTACGTAAGTTGAACAAATGTGACAGAATTACGCTGAATTCTTATATTAACCGTAATATAAAATGATCTAATCGGGTCTCTGTTTGCCTTATCCTAGAAGTGTAATAGTGCATGTTACTCGCCATTTCATGCGCATTGAGATGCCGCTTAGCCCAATACGCTATCTGAAATAGGAGCGACGTAAATTGAACAAATGTGATAGAATTTCGCTGAATTCTTATATTAACCGTAATATAAAATGATCTATTCGGGTTTCTGTTCGCCCTACCCCAGAAGTTTAATAGAGCATTTCACTCGTCAATCCACGCGCTTTGAGATGCCGCTTAGCCCAATACGCTATCTGAAATAGGAGCGACGTAAATTAAACAAAAGTGATACAATTTCGCTGAAATCTTTTATTAACCATAATGTAAAATGATTTAATCAGATCTCTGTTCGCCCTAGCCTAGAAGTTTAATAGTGCATTTTATTCGACATTCCATGCGCTTTGAGATTCCGCTTAGACCAATACGCTATATGAAATAGGAGCGACGTAAATTGAACAAATGTGATAGAATTTCGCTGAATTCTTATATTAACCAAAATATAAAATGATCTAATCGGGTCTCTGATTGCCCTATCATAGAAGTTTAATAGTGCATTTTACTCGCCATTTCACGCGCTCTAAGATGCCGCCTAGCCCAGTACGCTATCTGAAATAGGAGCGACGTAAATTGAACAAATGTGATAGAATTTTGCTGAATTCTTAAATTAACCATAATATAAAATGATCTAATCGGGTATCTGTTTGCACTACCCTAGAAGTTTAATAGTGCATTCTACTCGCCATTTCATGCGCTTTGTTATGCCGCTTAGCCCAATACGCTATCTGAAATATGAGCGACGTAAATTGAACAAATGTGATAGAATTTCCCTGAAATCTTATATTAAACAAAATATAAAATGATCAAATCGGGTCTGTGAATGCCCTATCATAGAAGCATAATTTTAGCTTTAATTTTACTCGCCATTCCACGCGGTTTAAGATGCCGGCCAGTCCAGTACGCTATCTGAAATAGGAGTGACGTAATTTGAAGAAATGTGATAGAATTACGCTGAATTCTTATATTAACCGTAATATATAATGATCTAATCGGGTCTCCGTTTGCCTTATCCTGGAAGTTTAATAGCGCATTTTACGCGCCATTTCATGCGCTTTGAGATGCCGCTTAGCCCAATACGCTATCTGAAATTGGAGCGATATAAGTGGAACAAATGTGATAGAATTTCGCTGAATTCTTTTATTAACCATAATGTAAAATGATCTAATCGGATCTCTGTTCGCCCGAGCCTAGAACATTAATAGTGCATTTTATTCGCCATTTCATACGCTTTGAGATGCCGCTTTGCCCAATACGCTATCTGAAATAGGAGCGACGTAAATTGAACAAATGTGATAGAATTACGCTGAATTCTTATATTACCCGTAATATAAAATGAACTAATCGGGTCTCCGTTTGCCTTATCCTAGAAGTTTAATAGTGCATTTTAGTCGCCATTTCATGCGCTTTGAGATGCCGCTTCGCCCAATACGCTATCTGAAATAGGAGCGACGTAAATTGAACAAATGTGATAGAATCTCGCTGAATACTTATATTAACCTTAATGTAAAATGATCTAATCGGGTCTCTGTTCGCCCTACCATAGAAGTCTAATAGTGCATTTCACTCGCCATTTCATGCACTTTGAGATGCCGCTTAGCCCAATACGCTATCTGAAATAGGAGCGACGTAATTTGAACAAATGTGATAGAATTTCTCTGAATTCTTTCATTAACCATAATGTAAAATGATCTGATCGGGTCTCTGTTCGCCCTAGCCTAGAAGTTGAGCAGTGCATTTTACTCGCCATTCCACGGGCTTTAAGATGGCGCCTAGCCCAGTACGCTATCTGAAATAGGAGCGACGTAAATTGAACAAATGTGATAGAATTTTGCTGAATTCTTAAATTAACCATAATATAAAATGATCTAATCGGGTCTCTGTTTGCCCTACCCTAGAAGTTTAATAGTGCATTTCACTCGTCACTTCATGCGCTTTGAGATGCCGCTAAGCCCAATAAGCTATCTGAAATAGGAGCGACGTAAATTGAACAAACGTGATAGAATTTCGCTGAATTCTTACATTATCCATAATGTAAAATGATATAATCGGGTCTCTGTTTGCCCTACCCTAGAAGTTTAATAGTGCATTTCACTCGTCACTTCATGCGCTTTGAGATGCAGCTAAGCACAATAAGCTATCTGTAATAGGAGCGACGTAAATTGAACAAACGTGATAGAATTTCCCTGAAATCTTATATTAAACAAAATATAAAATGATCTAATCGGGTCTCTGATTGCAATATCATAGAAGTTTAACAGTGCATTTCACTTGACATTTCATGCGCTTTGTCATGCCGCTTAGCCCAATAAGCTATCTGAAATAGGAGCGACGTAAATTGAACAAATGTGATAGAATTTCCATGAAATCTTATATTAAACATAATATAAAATGAGCTAATCGGGTCTCTGATTGCCCTATCATAAAAGTTGATCTGTGCATTTTACTCGCCATTCCACGCGCTTTAAGATGGCGCCTAGCCCAGTACGCTATCTGAAATAGGAGCGACGTAAGTTGAACAAATGTGATAGAATTTCGCTGAATTCTTTTATTAACCATAATGTAAAATGATCTAATCGGGTCTCTGTTCGCCCTACCATAGAAGTCTAATAGTGCATTTTACACGCCATTTCAAGCGCTTTGAAATGCCGCTTAGCCCAATACGCTATCTGAAATAGGAGCGACGTAAATTGATCAAATGTGATAGAATTTCCCTGAAATCTTATATTAAACAAAATATAAAATGATGTAATCGGGTCTCTGATTACTGTATCATAGAAGTATAGTAGTGCATTTTACTCGCCCTTCCACGCGCTTTAAGATGCCGCCTAGCCCAGTACGCTATCTGAAATAGGAGCGACGTAAGATGAACAAATGTGATAGAATTACGCTGAATTCTTATATTAACCGTAATATAAAATGATCTAATCGGGTCTCTGTTTGCCTTATCCGAGAAGTTTAATAGAGCATTTTACTCGCCATTTCATGCGCTTTGAAATGCCGCTTAGCCCAATACGCTATCTGAAATAGGAGCGACGTAAATTGAACAAATGTGATAGAATTTCCGTGAATTCTTATATTAACCTTAATGTAAAATGATCTAATCGGGTCTCTGATCGCCCTACCATAGAAGTCTAATAGTGCATTTCACTCGCCATTTCATGCACTTTGAGATGCCGTTTAGCCCAATACGCTATCTGAAATAGGAGCGACGTAATTTGAACAAATGTGATAGAATTTCTCTGAATTCTTTTATTAACCATAATGTAAAATGATCTGATCGGGTCTCTGTTCGCCCTAGCCTAGAAGTTGAGCAGTGCATTTTACTCGCCATTCCACGCGCTTTAAGATGGCGCCTAGCCCAGTGCGCTATCCGAAATAGGAGCGACGTAAGTTGAACAAATGTGATAGAATTACGCTGAATTCTTACATTAACCATAATGTAAAATGATCTAATCGGGTCTCTGTTTGCACTACCCTAGAAGTTTAATAGTGCATTTCACTCGTCACTTCATGCGCTTTGAGATGCCGCTTAGCCCAATACGCTATCTGAAATAGGAGCGACGTAAATTGAACAAATGTGATAGAATCTCGCTGAATACTTATATTAACCTTAATGTAAAATGATCAAATCGGGTCTCTGTTCGCCCTACCATAGAAGTTTAGTAGTGCATTTTACTCGACATTCCACGCGCTTTAAGATGCCGCCTAGCCCAGTACGCCATCTAAATTAGGAGCGACGTAAGTTGAACAAATGTGATAGAATTTCGCTCAATTCTTAAATTAACCATAATATAAAATGATCTAATCGGGTCTCTGTTTGCCCTACCCTAGAACTTTAACAGTGCATTTTACTCGTCATTTCATGCGCTTTGAGATGCCGCTTTGCCCAATACGCTATCTGAAATAGGAGCGACGTAAATTGCACGAATGTGATAGAATTTCGCTCAATTCTTAAATTAACCATAATATAAAATGATATAATCGGGTCTCTGATTGCCCTATCATAGAAGTTTAGTAGTGCATATTACACGCCATTCCACGCGCTTTAAGATGCCGCCTAGCCCAGTACGCTATCTGAAATAGGAGCGACGTAAATTGAACAAATGTGATAAAATTTTGCTGACATCTTAAATTAACCATAATATAAAATGATCTCATCGGGTCTCTGTTCGCCCTAGCCTAGAAGTTTAGTAGTGCATTTTATTCGCCATTTCATGCGCTTTGAGATGCCGCTTAGCCGAATACGCTATCTGAAATAGGAGCGACGTAAATTGAACAAATGTGATACAATATCCCTGAAATCTTATATTAAACAAAATATAAAATGATCTAATCGGGTCTCTGATTGCCCTATCATAGAAGTTTAGTAGTGCATTTTACTCGCCATTCCACGAGCTTTAAGATGCCGCCTAGCACAGTACGCTATCTGAAATAGGAGCGACGTAAGTTGAACAAATGTGATAGAATTTTGCAGAATTCTTAAATTAACCATAATATAAAATGATTTAATCGGGTCTCTGTTTGCCCTACCCTAGAAGTTTAATAGGGCATTTCACTCGACACTTCATGCGCTTTGAGATGCCGCTAAGCCCAATAAGCTATCTGAAATAGGAGCAACGTAAATTGAACAAATGTGATAGAATTTCGCTGAATTCTTACATTAACCATAATGTAAAATGATATAATCGTGTCTCTGTTTGCCCTACCCTAGAAGTTTAATAGTGCATTTCACTCGTCACTTCATGCGCTTTGAGATGCCGCTAAGCAGAATAAGCTATCTGTAATAGGAGCGACGTAAATTGAACAAATGTGATAGAATTTCGCTGAATTCTTATATTAACCAAAATATAAAATGATCTAATCGGGTCTCTGATTGCCCTATCATAGAAGTTTAACAGTGCATTTCACTCGTCATTTCATGCGCTTTGACATGCCGCTTAGCCCAATAAGCTATCTGAAATAGGAGCGACGTAAATTGAACAAATGTGATAGAATTTCCCTGAAATCTTATATTAAACAAAATATAAAATGAGCTAATCGGGTCTCTGATTGCCCTATCATAAAAGTTGAGCAGTGCATTTTATTCGCCATTCCACGCGCTTTAAGATGGCGCTAAGCCCAATAAGCTATCTGAAATAGGAGCAACGTAAATTGAACAAATGTGATAGAATTTCGCTGAATTCTTACATTAACCATAATGTAAAATGATATAATCGTGTCTCTGTTTGCCCTACCCTAGAAGTTTAATAGTGCATTTCACTCGTCACTTCATGCGCTTTGAGATGCCGCTAAGCAGAATAAGCTATCTGTAATAGGAGCGACGTAAATTGAACAAATGTGATAGAATTTCGCTGAATTCTTATATTAACCAAAATATAAAATGATCTAATCGGGTCTCTGATTGCCCTATCATAGAAGTTTAACAGTGCATTTCACTCGTCATTTCATGCGCTTTGACATGCCGCTTAGCCCAATAAGCTATCTGAAATAGGAGCGACGTAAATTGAACAAATGTGATAGAATTTCCCTGAAATCTTATATTAAACAAAATATAAAATGAGCTAATCGGGTCTCTGATTGCCCTATCATAAAAGTTGAGCAGTGCATTTTATTCGCCATTCCACGCGCTTTAAGATGGCGCCTAGCCCAGTACGCTATCTGAAATAGGAGCGACGTAAGTTGAACAAATGTGATAGAATTTCGCTGAATTCTTTTATTAACCATAATGTAAAATGATCTAATCGGGTCTCTGTTCGCCCTAGCCTAGAAGTTTAATAGTGCATTTTATTCGCCATTTCATGCGCTTTGAGATGCCGCTTAGCCCAATACGCTATCTGAAATAGGAGCGACGTAAATTGATCAAATGTGATAGAATTTCCCTGAAATCTTATATTAAACAAAATATAAAATGATGTAATCGGGTCTCTGATTACTGTATCATAGAAGTATAGTAGTGCATTTTACTCGCCCTTCCACGCGCTTTAAGATGCCGCCTAGCCCAGTACGCTATCTGAAATAGGAGCGACGTAAGATGAACAAATGTGATAGTATTACGCTGAATTCTTATATTAACCGTAATATAAAATGATCTAATCGGGTCTCTGTTTGCCTTATCCGAGAAGTTTAATGGTGCATTTTACTCGCCATTTCATGCGCTTTGAAATGCCGCTTAGCCCAATACGCTATCTGAAATAGTAGCGACGTAAATTGAACAAATGTGATAGAATTTCCGTGAATTCTTATATTAACCTTAATGTAAAATGATCTAATCGGGTCTCTGTTCGTCCTACCATAGAAGTCTAATAGTGCATTTCACTCGCCATTTCATGCACTTTGAGATGCCGCTTAGCCCAATACGCTATCTGAAATAGGAGCGACGTAATTTGAACAAATGTGATAGAATTTCTCTGAATTCTTTTATTAACCATAATGTAAAATGATCTGATCGGGTCTCTGTTCGCCCTAGCCTAGAAGTTTAATAGGGCATTTCACTCGACACTTCATGCGCTTTGAGATGCCGCTAAGCCCAATAAGCTATCTGAAATAGGAGCAACGTAAATTGAACAAATGTGATAGAATTTCGCTGAATTCTTACATTAACCATAATGTAAACTGATATAATCGTGTCTCTGTTTGCCCTACCCTAGAAGTTTAATAGTGCATTTCACTCGTCACTTCATGCGCTTTGAGATGCCGCCTAGCCCAGTACGCTATCTGAAATAGGAGCGACGTAAGTTGAACAAATGTGATAGAATTTCGTAGAATTCTTATATTAACCAAAATATAAAATGATCTAATCTGGTCTATGTTCGCCCTAGCCTAGAAGTTTAATAGTGCATTTTGTTCGCCATTTCATGCGCTTTGAGATGCCGCTAAGCCCAATAAGCTGTCTGAAATAGGAGCGACGTAAATTGAACAAATGTGATAGAATTTCGCTGAATTCTTATATTAAACAAAATATAAAATGATCTAATCGTGTCTCTGTTTGCCCTACCCTAGAAGATTAATCGTGCATTTTACACGCCATTTCATGCGCTTTGAGATGCCGCTTAGCCCAATACGCTATCTGAAATAGGAGCGACGTAAATTGAACAAATGTGATAGAATTTCGCTGAATTCTTACATTAACCATAATGTAAAATGATATAATCGTGTCTCTGTTTGCCCTACCCTAGAAGTTTAATAGTGCATTTGACTCGTCACTTCATGCGCTTTGAGATGCCGCTAAGCAGAATAAGCTATCTGTAATAGGAGCGACGTAAATTGAACAAGTGTGATAGAATTTCGCTGAATTCTTATATTAACCAAAATATAAAATGATCTAATCGGGTCTCTGATTGCCCTATCATAGAAGTTTAGTAGTGCATTTTACTCGCCATTCCACGCGCTTTAAGATGCCGCCTAGCCCAGTACGCTATCTGAAATAGGAGCGACGTAAGTTGAACAAATGTGATAGAATTTCGTAGAATTCTTATATTAACCAAAATATAAAATGATCTAATCTGGTCTATGTTCGCCCTAGCCTAGAAGTTTAATAGTGCATTTTGTTGGCCATTTCATGCGCTTTGAGATGCCGCTAAGCCCAATAAGCTGTCTGAAATAGGAGCGACGTAAATTGAACAAATGTGATAGAATTTCGCTGAATTCTTATATTAAACATAATATAAAATGATCTAATTGGGTCCCTGTTTGCCCTACCCTTGAAGTTTAATAGTGCATTTCACTCGTCATATCATGCGCTTTGAGATGCCGCTTAGCCCAATACGCTATCTGAAATAGGAGCGACGTAAATTGAACAAATGTGATAGAATCTCGCTGAATACTTATATTAACCTTAATGTAAAATGATCTAATCGGGTCTCTGTTCGCCCTACCCTAGAAGTTTAATAGTGCATTTTACTCGCCATTTCATGCGCTTTGAGATGCCGCGTAGCCCAATACGCTATCTGAAATAGGAGCGACGTAAATTGAACAAATGTGATAGAATTTTGCTGAATTCTTAAATTAACCACAATATAAAATGATCTAATCGGGTCTCTGTTTGCCCTACCCTAGTAGTTTAATTGTGCATTTTACTCGCCATTTCATGCGCTTTTCGATGCCGCTTATCCCAATACGCTATCTGAAATAGGAGCGACGTAGGTTGAACAAATGTGACAGAATTTCGCTGAATTCTTTTAAGAACCATAATGTAAAATGATCTAATCGGGTCTCTGTTCGCCCTAGCCCAGAAGTTTAATAGCGCATTTTATTCGCCATTTCATGCGCCTTGAGATGCCGCTTAGCCCAATACGCTATCGGAAATAGGAGCGACGTAAATTGAACAAATGTGATAGAATTTTGCTGAAATCTTATATTAAACAAAATATAAAATGATCTAATCTGGTCTCTGATTGCCCTATCATAGAAGTTTAGCAGTGCATTTTACTCGCCATTCCACGCGCTTTAAGATGCCGCCTAGCCCAGTACGCTATCTAAATTAGGAGCGACGTAAGTCGAACAAATGTGATAGAATTTCGCTGAATTCTTAAATTAACTATAATATAAAATGATCTAATCGGGTCACTGATTGCCCTGCCCTAGAAGATTAATAGTGCATTTTACTCGCCATTTCATGCGCCTTGAGATGCCGCTTAGCCCAATACGCTATCTGAAATAGGAGCGACGTAAATTGAACCAATGTGATAGAATCTCGCTGAATACTTATATTAACCGTAATATAAAATGATCTAATCGGGTCTCTGTTTGCCTTATCCTAGAAGTTTAGTATTGAATTTTGCTCGCCATTTCGTGCGCTTTGAGATGCCGCTTAGCCCAATACTCTATCTGAAATAGGAGCGACGTAAATTGAACAAATGTGATAGAATTTCGCTGAATTCTTAAATTAACTATAATATAAAATGATCTAATCGGGTCACTGATTGCCCTGCCCTAGAAGATTAATAGTGCATTTTACTCGCCATTTCATACGCTTTGCGATGCCGCTTTGCTCAATACGCTATCTGAAATAGGAGCGACGTAAATTGAACAAATGTGATAGAATTCACTGAATTCTTATATTAACCAAAATATAAAATGATCTAATCTGGTCTCTGATTGCCCTAGCATAGAAGTTTAATAGAACATTTTACTCGCCATTCCGCGCGCTTTAAGATGCCGCATAGCCCAGTTCGCTATCTGAAATATGAGCGACGTAAATTGAACAAATGTGATAGGATTTCGCTGAATTCTTATATTAACCAAAATATAAAATGATCTAATCGGGTCTCTGTTTGCCTTACCCTAGAAGTTTAATAGTGCATTTCACTCGTCATTTCATGCGCTTTGAGATGCCGCTAAGCACAATAAGCTATTTGGAATAGCAGCGACGTAAATTGAACAAATGTGATTGAAATACGCCGAATTCTTATATTAACCGTAATATGAAATGATCTAATCGGGTCTCTGTTTGCCTTATCCTAGAAGTTTAATAGTGCATTTTACTCGCCATTCCACGCACTTTAAGACGCCGCCTAGCCCAGTACGCTACCTGAAATAGGAGCGACGTAAGTTGAACAAATGTGATAGAATTTCGCTGAATTCTTATATTAACCAAAATATAAAATGATCTAATCGGGTCTCTGTTTGCCTTATCCTAGAAGTTTAGTATTGCATTTTACTCGCCATTTCATGCGCTTTGAGATGCCGCTTAGCCCAACACGCTATCTGAAATAGGAGCGATGTAAATTAAACAAATGTGATAGAATTTCGCTGAATTCTTTTATTAACCATAATGTAAAATGATCTAATCGGATCTCTGTTCGCCCTAGCCTAGAACTTTAATAGTGCATTTTATTCGCCATTTCATACGCTTTGAGATGCCGCTTTGCCCAATACGCTATCTGAAATAGGAGCGACGTAAATTGAACAAATGTGATAGAATTACGCTGAATTCTTATATTAACCGTAATATAAAATGATCTAATCCGGTCTCTGTTTGCCTTATCCTAGAAGTTTGATAGTGCATTTTACTCGCCATTTCATGCGCTGTGAGATGCCGCTTAGCCCAATACGCTATCTGAAATAGGAGCGACGTAAATTGAACAAATGTGATAGAATTTTGCTGAATGCTTAAACTAACCACAATATAAAATGATCTAATCGGGTCTCTGTTTGCCCTACCCTAGTAGTTTAATTGTGCATTTTACTCGCCATTTCATGCGCTTTGAGATGCCGCTTATCCCAATACGCTCTCTGAAATAGGAGCGACGAAAGTTGAACAAATGTGATAGAATTACGCTGAATTCTTATGTTAACCGTAATATAAAATGATCTAATCAGGTCTCTGATTGCCCTATCATAGATGTTTAATAGAGCATTTTACTCGCCATTCCACGCGCTTTAAGATGCCGCCTAGCCCAGTACGCTATCTGAAATAGGAACGACGTAAGTTGAACAAATGTGATAGAATTTCGTTGAATTCTTAAATTAACCATAGTACAAAATGATCTAATCGGGTCTCTGTTTGCCCTACCCTAGAAGTTTAATAGTGCATTTTAGTCGCCATTTCATGCGCTTTGAGATGCCGCTTCGCCCAATACGCTATCTGAAATAGGAGCGACGTAAATTGAACAAATGTGATAGAATTTTGCTGAATGCTTAAATTAACCACAATATAAAATGATCTAATCGGGTCTCTGTTTGCCCTACCCTAGTAGTTTAATTGTGCATTTTAGTCGTCATTTCATGCGCTTTGAGATGCCGCTTTGCCCAATACGCTATCTGAAATAGGAGCGACGTGAATTGAACGAATGTGATAGAATTTCGCTCAATTCTTAAATTAACCATAGTACAAAATGATCTAATCGGGTCTCTGTTTGCCCTACCCTAGAAGTTTAATAGTGCATTTTGCTCCCCATTTCATGCGCTTTGAGATGCCGCTTATCCCAATACGCTATTTGAAATAGGAGCGACGTAAATTTTACAAATGTGATAGAATTTCGTTGAATCTTATATTAACCAATATATAAAATGATCTAATCAGGTCTCTGATTGCCCTATCATAGAAGTTTAATAGTGCATTTTACTCGCCATTCCACGCGCTTTAAGATGCCGCCTAGCCCAGTACGCTATCTGAAATAGGAACGACGTAAGTTGAACAAATGTGATAGAATTTCGTTGAATTCTTAAATTAACCATAGTACAAAATGATCTAATCGGGTCTCTGTTTGCCCTACCCTAGAAGTTTAATAGTGCATTTTACTCGCCATTTCATGCGCCTTCAGATGCCGCTAAGCCCAATAAGCTATCTGCAATAGAAGCGACGTAAATTGAACAAATGTGATAGAATTTCGTTGAATTCTTATATTAACCAAAATATAAAATGATCTAATCGGGTCTCTGATTGCCCTATCATAGAAGTTTAACAGTGCATTTCACTCGTCATTTCATGCGCTTTGACATGCCGCTTAGCCCAATAAGCTATCTGAAATAGGAGCGACGTAAATTGAACAAATGTGATAGAAGTTCCCTGAAATCTTATATTAAACAAA
Source organism: Macropis europaea (assembly GCA_916610135.2). Lineage (NCBI taxonomy): Eukaryota > Metazoa > Arthropoda > Insecta > Hymenoptera > Melittidae > Macropis > Macropis europaea. The sequence continues at coordinate 91,953 of CAKAJE020001752.1, read as the reverse complement.
ATATAAAATGAGCTAATCGGGTCTCTGATTGCCCTATCATAAAAGTTGAGCAGTGCATTTTACTCGCCATTCCACGCGCTTTAAGATGGCGCCTAGCCCAGTACGCTATCTGAAATAGGAGGACGTAAGTTGAACAAATGTGATAGAATATCGCTGAATTCTTTTATTAACCATAATGTAAAATGATCTAATCGGGTCTCTGTTCGCCCTAGCCTAGAAGTTTAATAGTGCATTTTATTCGCCATTTCATGCGCTTTGAAATGCCGCTTAGCCCAATACGCTATCTGAAATAGGAGCGACGTAAATTGAACAAATGTGATAGAATTTCCCTGAAATCTTATATTAAACAAAATATAAAATGATGTAATCGGGTCTCTGATTACTGTATCATAGAAGTATAGTAGTGCATTTTACTCGCCCTTCCACGCGCTTTAAGATGCCGCCTAGCCCAGTACGCTATCTGAAATAGGAGCGACGTAAGATGAACAAATGTGATAGAATTACGCTGAATTCTTATATTAACCGTAATATAAAATGATCTAATCGGGTCTCTGTTTGCCTTATCCGAGAAGTTTAATAGTGCATTTTACTCGCCATTTCATGCGCTTTGAAATGCCGCTTAGCCCAATACGCTATCTGAAATAGGAGCGACGTAAATTGAACAAATGTGATAGAATTTCCGTGAATTCTTATATTAACCTTATTGTAAAATGATCTAATCGGGTCTCTGATCGCCCTACCATAGAAGTCTAATAGTGCATTTCACTCGCCATTTCATGCACTTTGAGATGCCGCTTAGCCCAATACGCTATCTGAAATAGGAGCGACGTAATTTGAACAAATGTGATAGAATTTCTCTGAATTCTTTTATTAACCATAATGTAAAATGATCTGATCGGGTCTCTGTTCGCCCTAGCCTAGAAGTTGAGCAGTGCATTTTACTCGCCATTCCACGCGCTTTAAGATGGCGCCTAGCCCAGTACGCTATCTGAAATAGGAGCGACGTAAGTTGAACAAATGTGATAGAATTTCGCTGAATTCTTTTATTAACCATAATGTAAAATGATCTAATCGGGTCTCTGTTCGCCCTACCATAGAAGTCTAATAGTGCATTTCACTCGCCATTTCATGCACTTTGAGATGCCGCTTAGCCCAATACGCTATCTGAAATAGGAGCGACGTAAGTTGAACAAATGTGATAGAATTTTGCTGAATTCTTAAATTAACGATAATATAAAATGATCTAATCGGGTCTCTGTTTGCCCTACCCTAGAAGTTTAATAGTGCATTTCACTCGTCACTTCATGCGCTTTGAGATGCCGCTAAGCACAATAAGCTATCTGTAATAGGAGCGACGTAAATTGAACAAACGTGATAGAATTTCCCTGAAATCTTATATTAAACAAAATATAAAATGATCTAATCGGGTCTCTGATTGCAATATCATAGAAGTTTAACAGTGCATTTCACTTGACATTTCATGCGCTTTGTCATGCCGCTTATCCCAATAAGCTATCTGAAATAGGAGCGACGTAAATTGAACAAATGTGATAGAATTTCGCTGAATTCTTACATTAACCATAATCTAAAATGATATAATCGTGTCTCTGTTTGCCCTACCCTAGAAGTTTAATAGTGCATTTCACTCGTCACTTCATGCGCTTTGAGATGCCGCTAAGCACAATAAGCTATCTGTAATAGGAGCGACGTAAATTGAACAAATGTGATAGAATTTCGCTGAATTCTTATATTAACCAAAATATAAAATGATCTAATCGGGTCTCTGATTGCCCTATCATAGAAGTTTAGTAGTGCATTTTACTCGCCATTCCACGCGCTTTAAGATGCCGCCTAGCCCAGTACGCTATCTGAAATAGGAGCGACGTAAGTTGAACAAATGTGATAGAATTTCGCTGAATTCTTATATTAAACAAAATATAAAATGATCTAATCGGGTCCCTGTTTGCCCGACCCTTGAAGTTTAATAGTGCATTTCACTCGTCATATCATGCGCTTTGAGATGCCGCTTAGCCCAATACGCTATCTGAAATAGGAGCGACCTAAATTGAACAAATGTGATAGAATCTCGCTGAATACTTATATTAACCTTAATGTAAAATGATCAAATCGGGTCTCTGTTCGCCCTACCATAGAAGTTTAGTAGTGGATTTTACTCGCCATTCCACGCGCTTTAAGATGCCGCCTAGCCCAGTACGCTATCTGAAATAGGAGCGACGTAAGTTGAACAAATGTGATAGAATTACGCTGAATTCTTACATTAACCATAATGTAAAATAATCTAATCGGGTCTCTGTTTGCACTACCCTAGAAGTTTAATAGTGCATTTCACTCGTAACTTCATGCGCTTTGAGATGCCGCTAAGCACAATAAGTTATCTGTAATAGGAGCGACGTAAATTGAACAAATGTGATAGAATTTCGCTGAATTCTTATATTAACCAAAATATAAAATGATCTAATCGGGTCTCTGATTGCCCTATCATAGAAGTTTAGTAGTGCATATTACACGCCATTCCACGCGCTTTAAGATGCAGCCTAGCCCAGTACGCTATCTGAAATAGGAGCGACGTAAATTGAACAAATGTGATAAAATTTTGCTGACATCTTAAATTAACCATAATATAAAATGATCTAATCGGGTCTCTGATTGCAATATCATAGAAGTTTAACAGTGCATTTCACTTGACATTTCATGCGCTTTGTCATGCCGCTTATCCCAATAAGCTATCTGAAATAGGAGCGACGTAAATTGAACAAATGTGATAGAATTTCGCTGAATTCTTACATTAACCATAATCTAAAATGATATAATCGTGTCTCTGTTTGCCCTACCCTAGAAGTTTAATAGTGCATTTCACTCGTCACTTCATGCGCTTTGAGATGCCGCTAAGCACAATAAGCTATCTGTAATAGGAGCGACGTAAATTGAACAAATGTGATAGAATTTCGCTGAATTCTTATATTAACCAAAATATAAAATGATCTAATCGGGTCTCTGATTGCCCTATCATAGAAGTTTAGTAGTGCATTTTACTCGCCATTCCACGCGCTTTAAGATGCCGCCTAGCCCAGTACGCTATCTGAAATAGGAGCGACGTAAGTTGAACAAATGTGATAGAATTTCGCTGAATTCTTATATTAAACAAAATATAAAATGATCTAATCGGGTCACTGTTTGCCCGACCCTAGAAGTTTAATAGTGCATTTCACTCGTCATATCATGCGCTTTGAGATGCCGCTTAGCCCAATACGCTATCTGAAATAGGAGCGACCTAAATTGAACAAATGTGATAGAATCTCGCTGAATACTTATATTAACCTTAATGTAAAATGATCAAATCGGGTCTCTGTTCGCCCTACCATAGAAGTTTAGTAGTGGATTTTACTCGCCATTCCACGCGCTTTAAGATGCCGCCTAGCCCAGTACGCTATCTGAAATAGGAGCGACGTAAGTTGAACAAATGTGATAGAATTACGCTGAATTCTTACATTAACCATAATGTAAAATAATCTAATCGGGTCTCTGTTTGCACTACCCTAGAAGTTTAATAGTGCATTTCACTCGTAACTTCATGCGCTTTGAGATGCCGCTAAGCACAATAAGTTATCTGTAATAGGAGCGACGTAAATTGAACAAATGTGATAGAATTTCGCTGAATTCTTATATTAACCAAAATATAAAATGATCTAATCGGGTCTCTGATTGCCCTATCATAGAAGTTTAGTAGTGCATATTACACGCCATTCCACGCGCTTTAAGATGCAGCCTAGCCCAGTACGCTATCTGAAATAGGAGCGACGTAAATTGAACAAATGTGATAAAATTTTGCTGACATCTTAAATTAACCATAATATAAAATGATCTAATCGGGTCTCTGTTTGCCTTATCCTAGAAGTTTGATAGTGCATTTTACTCGCCATTCCACGCGCTTTGAAATGCCGCTTAGCCCAATACGCTATCTGAAATAGCAGCGACGTAAATTGAACAAATGTGATAGAATTTCCGTGAATTCTTATATTAACCTTAATGTAAAATGATCTAATCGGGTCTCTGTTCGTCCTACCATAGAAGTCTAATAGTGCATTTCACTCGCCATTTCATGCACTTTGAGATGCCGCTTAGCCCAATACGCTATCTGAAATAGGAGCGACGTAATTTGAACAAATGTGATAGAATTTCGCTGAATTCTTTTATTAACCATAATGTAAAATGATCTGATCGGGTCTCTGATTGCCCTATCATAGAAGTTTAGTAGTGCATTTTACTCGCCATTCCACGAGCTTTAAGATGCCGCCTAGCACAGTACGCTATCTGAAATAGGAGCGACGTAAGTTGAACAAATGTGATAGAATTTTGCTGAATTCTTAAATTAACCATAATATAAAATAATCTAATCGGGTCTCTGTTTGCCCTACCCTAGAAGTTTAATAGGGCATTTCACTCGACACTACATGCGCTTTGAGATGCCGCTAAGCCCAATAAGCTATCTGAAATAGGAGCAACGTAAATTGAACAAATGTGATAGAATTTCGCTGAATTCTTACATTAACCATAATGTAAACTGATATAATCGTGTCTCTGTTTGCCCTACCCTAGAAGTTTAATAGTGCATTTCACTCGTCACTTCATGCGCTTTGAGATGCCGCTAAGCACAATAAGCTATCTGTAATAGGAGCGACGTAAGTTGAACAAATGTGATAGAATTTCGCTGAATTCTTTTATTAACCATAATGTAAAATGATCTAATCGGGTCTCTGTTCGCCCTAGCCTAGAAGTTTAATAGTGCATTTTATTCGCCATTTCATGCGCTTTGAAATGCCGCTTAGCCCAATACGCTATCTGAAATAGCAGCGACGTAAATTGAACAAATGTGATAGAATTTCCGTGAATTCTTATATTAACCTTAATGTAAAATGATCTAATCGGGTCTCTGTTCGCCCTACCATAGAAGTCTAATAGTGCATTTCACTCGCCATTTCATGCACTTTGAGATGCCGCTTAGCCCCATACGCTATCTGAAATAGGAGCGACGTAATTTGAACAAATGTGATAGAATTTCTCTGAATTCTTTTATTAACCATAATGTAAAATGATCTGATCGGGTCTCTGTTCGCCCTAGCCTAGAAGTTGAGCAGTGCATTTTACTCGCCATTCCACGCGCTTTAAGATGGCGCCTAGCCCAGTACGCTATCTGAAATAGGAGCGACGTAAGTTGAACAAATGTGATAGAATTTTGCTGACTTCTTAAATTAACCATAATATAAAATGATCTAATCGGGTCTGTGTTTGCCCTACCCTAGAAGTCTAATAGTGCATTTCACTCGCCATTTCATGCACTTTGAGATGCCGCTTAGCCCAATACGCTATCTGAAATAGGAGCGACGCAATTTGAACAAATGTGATAGAATTTCTCTGAATTCTTTTATTAACCATAATGTAAAATGATCTGATCGGGTCTCTGTTCGCCCTAGCCTAGAAGTTGAGCAGTGCATTTTACTCGCCATTCCACGCGCTTTAAGATGGCGCCTAGCTCAGTACGCTATCTGAAATAGGAGCGACGTAAATTGAACATATGTGATAAAATTTTGCTGACATCTTAAATTAACCATAATATAAAATGATCTAATCGGGTCTCTGTTTGCCTCACCCTAGAAGTTTAATTGTCCATTTTACTCGGCATTTCATGCGAGTTGAGATGCCGGTTAGCCCAATACGCTATCTGAAATTGGAGCGTCGTAAATTGAACAAATGTGATAGAATTTTGCTGAATTCTTAAATTAACCACAATATAAAATGATCTAATCGGGTCTCTGTTTGCCCTACCCTAGTAGTTTAATTGTGCATTTTACTCGCCATTTCATGCGCTTTTCGATACCGCTTATCCCAATACGCTATCTGAAATAGGAGCGACGTAGGTTGAACAAATGTGATAGAATTTCCCTGAAATCTTATATTAAACAAAATATAAAATGATCAAATCGGGTCTGTGAATGCCCTATCATAGAAGCATAATTTTAGCTTTAATTTTACTCGCCATTCCACGCGGTTTAAGATGCCGGCCAGTCCAGTACGCTATCTGAAGTAGGAGTGACGTAATTTGAAGAAATGTGATAGAATTACGCTGAATTCTTATATTAACCGTAATATATAATGATCTAATCGGGTCTCCGTTTGCCTTATCCTGGAAGTTTAATAGCGCATTTTACGCGCCATTTCATGCGCTTTGAGATGCCGCTTAGCCCAATACGCTATCTGAAATTGGAGCGATATAAGTGGAACAAATGTGATAGAATTTCGCTGAATTCTTTTATTAACCATAATGTAAAATGATCTAATCGGATCTCTGTTCGCCCGAGCCTAGAACATTAATAGTGCATTTTATTCGCCATTTCATACGCTTTGAGATGCCGCTTTGCCCAATACGCTATCTGAAATAGGAGCGACGTAAATTGAACAAATGTGATAGAATTACGCTGAATTCTTATATTACCCGTAATATAAAATGAACTAATCGGGTCTCCGTTTGCCTTATCCTAGAAGTTTAATAGTGCATTTTAGTCGCCATTTCATGCGCTTTGAGATGCCGCTTCGCCCAATACGCTATCTGAAATAGGAGCGACGTAAATTGAACAAATGTGATAGAATCTCGCTGAATACTTATATTAACCTTAATGTAAAATGATCTAATCGGGTCTCTGTTCGCCCTACCATAGAAGTCTAATAGTGCATTTCACTCGCCATTTCATGCACTTTGAGATGCCGCTTAGCCCAATACGCTATCTGAAATAGGAGCGACGTAATTTGAACAAATGTGATAGAATTTCTCTGAATTCTTTCATTAACCATAATGTAAAATGATCTGATCGGGTCTCTGTTCGCCCTAGCCTAGAAGTTGAGCAGTGCATTTTACTCGCCATTCCACGGGCTTTAAGATGGCGCCTAGCCCAATAAGCTATCTGAAATATGAGCGACGTAAATTGAACAAATGTGATAGAATTTTGCTGAATTCTTAAATTAACCATAATATAAAATGATCTAATCGGGTCTCTGTTTGCCCTACCCTAGAAGTTTAATAGTGCATTTCACTCGTCACTTCATGCGCTTTGAGATGCCGCTAAGCCCAATAAGCTATCTGAAATAGGAGCGACGTAAATTGAACAAACGTGATAGAATTTCGCTGAATTCTTACATTATCCATAATGTAAAATGATATAATCGGGTCTCTGTTTGCCCTACCCTAGAAGTTTAATAGTGCATTTCACTCGTCACTTCATGCGCTTTGAGATGCAGCTAAGCACAATAAGCTATCTGTAATAGGAGCGACGTAAATTGAACAAACGTGATAGAATTTCCCTGAAATCTTATATTAAACAAAATATAAAATGATCTAATCGGGTCTCTGATTGCAATATCATAGAAGTTTAACAGTGCATTTCACTTGACATTTCATGCGCTTTGTCATGCCGCTTAGCCCAATAAGCTATCTGAAATAGGAGCGACGTAAATTGAACAAATGTGATAGAATTTCCATGAAATCTTATATTAAACATAATATAAAATGAGCTAATCGGGTCTCTGATTGCCCTATCATAAAAGTTGATCTGTGCATTTTACTCGCCATTCCACGCGCTTTAAGATGGCGCCTAGCCCAGTACGCTATCTGAAATAGGAGCGACGTAAGTTGAACAAATGTGATAGAATTTCGCTGAATTCTTTTATTAACCATAATGTAAAATGATCTAATCGGGTCTCTGTTCGCCCTACCATAGAAGTCTAATAGTGCATTTTACACGCCATTTCAAGCGCTTTGAAATGCCGCTTAGCCCAATACGCTATCTGAAATAGGAGCGACGTAAATTGATCAAATGTGATAGAATTTCCCTGAAATCTTATATTAAACAAAATATAAAATGATGTAATCGGGTCTCTGATTACTGTATCATAGAAGTATAGTAGTGCATTTTACTCGCCCTTCCACGCGCTTTAAGATGCCGCCTAGCCCAGTACGCTATCTGAAATAGGAGCGACGTAAGATGAACAAATGTGATAGAATTACGCTGAATTCTTATATTAACCGTAATATAAAATGATCTAATCGGGTCTCTGTTTGCCTTATCCGAGAAGTTTAATAGAGCATTTTACTCGCCATTTCATGCGCTTTGAAATGCCGCTTAGCCCAATACGCTATCTGAAATAGGAGCGACGTAAATTGAACAAATGTGATAGAATTTCCGTGAATTCTTATATTAACCTTAATGTAAAATGATCTAATCGGGTCTCTGATCGCCCTACCATAGAAGTCTAATAGTGCATTTCACTCGCCATTTCATGCACTTTGAGATGCCGTTTAGCCCAATACGCTATCTGAAATAGGAGCGACGTAATTTGAACAAATGTGATAGAATTTCTCTGAATTCTTTTATTAACCATAATGTAAAATGATCTGATCGGGTCTCTGTTCGCCCTAGCCTAGAAGTTGAGCAGTGCATTTTACTCGCCATTCCACGCGCTTTAAGATGGCGCCTAGCCCAGTGCGCTATCCGAAATAGGAGCGACGTAAGTTGAACAAATGTGATAGAATTACGCTGAATTCTTACATTAACCATAATGTAAAATGATCTAATCGGGTCTCTGTTTGCACTACCCTAGAAGTTTAATAGTGCATTTCACTCGTCACTTCATGCGCTTTGAGATGCCGCTTAGCCCAATACGCTATCTGAAATAGGAGCGACGTAAATTGAACAAATGTGATAGAATCTCGCTGAATACTTATATTAACCTTAATGTAAAATGATCAAATCGGGTCTCTGTTCGCCCTACCATAGAAGTTTAGTAGTGCATTTTACTCGACATTCCACGCGCTTTAAGATGCCGCCTAGCCCAGTACGCCATCTAAATTAGGAGCGACGTAAGTTGAACAAATGTGATAGAATTTCGCTCAATTCTTAAATTAACCATAATATAAAATGATCTAATCGGGTCTCTGTTTGCCCTACCCTAGAACTTTAACAGTGCATTTTACTCGTCATTTCATGCGCTTTGAGATGCCGCTTTGCCCAATACGCTATCTGAAATAGGAGCGACGTAAATTGCACGAATGTGATAGAATTTCGCTCAATTCTTAAATTAACCATAATATAAAATGATATAATCGGGTCTCTGATTGCCCTATCATAGAAGTTTAGTAGTGCATATTACACGCCATTCCACGCGCTTTAAGATGCCGCCTAGCCCAGTACGCTATCTGAAATAGGAGCGACGTAAATTGAACAAATGTGATAAAATTTTGCTGACATCTTAAATTAACCATAATATAAAATGATCTCATCGGGTCTCTGTTCGCCCTAGCCTAGAAGTTTAGTAGTGCATTTTATTCGCCATTTCATGCGCTTTGAGATGCCGCTTAGCCGAATACGCTATCTGAAATAGGAGCGACGTAAATTGAACAAATGTGATACAATATCCCTGAAATCTTATATTAAACAAAATATAAAATGATCTAATCGGGTCTCTGATTGCCCTATCATAGAAGTTTAGTAGTGCATTTTACTCGCCATTCCACGAGCTTTAAGATGCCGCCTAGCACAGTACGCTATCTGAAATAGGAGCGACGTAAGTTGAACAAATGTGATAGAATTTTGCAGAATTCTTAAATTAACCATAATATAAAATGATTTAATCGGGTCTCTGTTTGCCCTACCCTAGAAGTTTAATAGGGCATTTCACTCGACACTTCATGCGCTTTGAGATGCCGCTAAGCCCAATAAGCTATCTGAAATAGGAGCAACGTAAATTGAACAAATGTGATAGAATTTCGCTGAATTCTTACATTAACCATAATGTAAAATGATATAATCGTGTCTCTGTTTGCCCTACCCTAGAAGTTTAATAGTGCATTTCACTCGTCACTTCATGCGCTTTGAGATGCCGCTAAGCAGAATAAGCTATCTGTAATAGGAGCGACGTAAATTGAACAAATGTGATAGAATTTCGCTGAATTCTTATATTAACCAAAATATAAAATGATCTAATCGGGTCTCTGATTGCCCTATCATAGAAGTTTAACAGTGCATTTCACTCGTCATTTCATGCGCTTTGACATGCCGCTTAGCCCAATAAGCTATCTGAAATAGGAGCGACGTAAATTGAACAAATGTGATAGAATTTCCCTGAAATCTTATATTAAACAAAATATAAAATGAGCTAATCGGGTCTCTGATTGCCCTATCATAAAAGTTGAGCAGTGCATTTTATTCGCCATTCCACGCGCTTTAAGATGGCGCTAAGCCCAATAAGCTATCTGAAATAGGAGCAACGTAAATTGAACAAATGTGATAGAATTTCGCTGAATTCTTACATTAACCATAATGTAAAATGATATAATCGTGTCTCTGTTTGCCCTACCCTAGAAGTTTAATAGTGCATTTCACTCGTCACTTCATGCGCTTTGAGATGCCGCTAAGCAGAATAAGCTATCTGTAATAGGAGCGACGTAAATTGAACAAATGTGATAGAATTTCGCTGAATTCTTATATTAACCAAAATATAAAATGATCTAATCGGGTCTCTGATTGCCCTATCATAGAAGTTTAACAGTGCATTTCACTCGTCATTTCATGCGCTTTGACATGCCGCTTAGCCCAATAAGCTATCTGAAATAGGAGCGACGTAAATTGAACAAATGTGATAGAATTTCCCTGAAATCTTATATTAAACAAAATATAAAATGAGCTAATCGGGTCTCTGATTGCCCTATCATAAAAGTTGAGCAGTGCATTTTATTCGCCATTCCACGCGCTTTAAGATGGCGCCTAGCCCAGTACGCTATCTGAAATAGGAGCGACGTAAGTTGAACAAATGTGATAGAATTTCGCTGAATTCTTTTATTAACCATAATGTAAAATGATCTAATCGGGTCTCTGTTCGCCCTAGCCTAGAAGTTTAATAGTGCATTTTATTCGCCATTTCATGCGCTTTGAGATGCCGCTTAGCCCAATACGCTATCTGAAATAGGAGCGACGTAAATTGATCAAATGTGATAGAATTTCCCTGAAATCTTATATTAAACAAAATATAAAATGATGTAATCGGGTCTCTGATTACTGTATCATAGAAGTATAGTAGTGCATTTTACTCGCCCTTCCACGCGCTTTAAGATGCCGCCTAGCCCAGTACGCTATCTGAAATAGGAGCGACGTAAGATGAACAAATGTGATAGTATTACGCTGAATTCTTATATTAACCGTAATATAAAATGATCTAATCGGGTCTCTGTTTGCCTTATCCGAGAAGTTTAATGGTGCATTTTACTCGCCATTTCATGCGCTTTGAAATGCCGCTTAGCCCAATACGCTATCTGAAATAGTAGCGACGTAAATTGAACAAATGTGATAGAATTTCCGTGAATTCTTATATTAACCTTAATGTAAAATGATCTAATCGGGTCTCTGTTCGTCCTACCATAGAAGTCTAATAGTGCATTTCACTCGCCATTTCATGCACTTTGAGATGCCGCTTAGCCCAATACGCTATCTGAAATAGGAGCGACGTAATTTGAACAAATGTGATAGAATTTCTCTGAATTCTTTTATTAACCATAATGTAAAATGATCTGATCGGGTCTCTGTTCGCCCTAGCCTAGAAGTTTAATAGGGCATTTCACTCGACACTTCATGCGCTTTGAGATGCCGCTAAGCCCAATAAGCTATCTGAAATAGGAGCAACGTAAATTGAACAAATGTGATAGAATTTCGCTGAATTCTTACATTAACCATAATGTAAACTGATATAATCGTGTCTCTGTTTGCCCTACCCTAGAAGTTTAATAGTGCATTTCACTCGTCACTTCATGCGCTTTGAGATGCCGCCTAGCCCAGTACGCTATCTGAAATAGGAGCGACGTAAGTTGAACAAATGTGATAGAATTTCGTAGAATTCTTATATTAACCAAAATATAAAATGATCTAATCTGGTCTATGTTCGCCCTAGCCTAGAAGTTTAATAGTGCATTTTGTTCGCCATTTCATGCGCTTTGAGATGCCGCTAAGCCCAATAAGCTGTCTGAAATAGGAGCGACGTAAATTGAACAAATGTGATAGAATTTCGCTGAATTCTTATATTAAACAAAATATAAAATGATCTAATCGTGTCTCTGTTTGCCCTACCCTAGAAGTTTAATCGTGCATTTTACACGCCATTTCATGCGCTTTGAGATGCCGCTTAGCCCAATACGCTATCTGAAATAGGAGCGACGTAAATTGAACAAATGTGATAGAATTTCGCTGAATTCTTACATTAACCATAATGTAAAATGATATAATCGTGTCTCTGTTTGCCCTACCCTAGAAGTTTAATAGTGCATTTGACTCGTCACTTCATGCGCTTTGAGATGCCGCTAAGCAGAATAAGCTATCTGTAATAGGAGCGACGTAAATTGAACAAGTGTGATAGAATTTCGCTGAATTCTTATATTAACCAAAATATAAAATGATCTAATCGGGTCTCTGATTGCCCTATCATAGAAGTTTAGTAGTGCATTTTACTCGCCATTCCACGCGCTTTAAGATGCCGCCTAGCCCAGTACGCTATCTGAAATAGGAGCGACGTAAGTTGAACAAATGTGATAGAATTTCGTAGAATTCTTATATTAACCAAAATATAAAATGATCTAATCTGGTCTATGTTCGCCCTAGCCTAGAAGTTTAATAGTGCATTTTGTTGGCCATTTCATGCGCTTTGAGATGCCGCTAAGCCCAATAAGCTGTCTGAAATAGGAGCGACGTAAATTGAACAAATGTGATAGAATTTCGCTGAATTCTTATATTAAACATAATATAAAATGATCTAATTGGGTCCCTGTTTGCCCTACCCTTGAAGTTTAATAGTGCATTTCACTCGTCATATCATGCGCTTTGAGATGCCGCTTAGCCCAATACGCTATCTGAAATAGGAGCGACGTAAATTGAACAAATGTGATAGAATCTCGCTGAATACTTATATTAACCTTAATGTAAAATGATCTAATCGGGTCTCTGTTCGCCCTACCCTAGAAGTTTAATAGTGCATTTTACTCGCCATTTCATGCGCTTTGAGATGCCGCGTAGCCCAATACGCTATCTGAAATAGGAGCGACGTAAATTGAACAAATGTGATAGAATTTTGCTGAATTCTTAAATTAACCACAATATAAAATGATCTAATCGGGTCTCTGTTTGCCCTACCCTAGTAGTTTAATTGTGCATTTTACTCGCCATTTCATGCGCTTTTCGATGCCGCTTATCCCAATACGCTATCTGAAATAGGAGCGACGTAGGTTGAACAAATGTGACAGAATTTCGCTGAATTCTTTTAAGAACCATAATGTAAAATGATCTAATCGGGTCTCTGTTCGCCCTAGCCCAGAAGTTTAATAGCGCATTTTATTCGCCATTTCATGCGCCTTGAGATGCCGCTTAGCCCAATACGCTATCGGAAATAGGAGCGACGTAAATTGAACAAATGTGATAGAATTTTGCTGAAATCTTATATTAAACAAAATATAAAATGATCTAATCTGGTCTCTGATTGCCCTATCATAGAAGTTTAGCAGTGCATTTTACTCGCCATTCCACGCGCTTTAAGATGCCGCCTAGCCCAGTACGCTATCTAAATTAGGAGCGACGTAAGTCGAACAAATGTGATAGAATTTCGCTGAATTCTTAAATTAACTATAATATAAAATGATCTAATCGGGTCACTGATTGCCCTGCCCTAGAAGATTAATAGTGCATTTTACTCGCCATTTCATGCGCCTTGAGATGCCGCTTAGCCCAATACGCTATCTGAAATAGGAGCGACGTAAATTGAACCAATGTGATAGAATCTCGCTGAATACTTATATTAACCGTAATATAAAATGATCTAATCGGGTCTCTGTTTGCCTTATCCTAGAAGTTTAGTATTGAATTTTGCTCGCCATTTCGTGCGCTTTGAGATGCCGCTTAGCCCAATACTCTATCTGAAATAGGAGCGACGTAAATTGAACAAATGTGATAGAATTTCGCTGAATTCTTAAATTAACTATAATATAAAATGATCTAATCGGGTCACTGATTGCCCTGCCCTAGAAGATTAATAGTGCATTTTACTCGCCATTTCATACGCTTTGCGATGCCGCTTTGCTCAATACGCTATCTGAAATAGGAGCGACGTAAATTGAACAAATGTGATAGAATTCACTGAATTCTTATATTAACCAAAATATAAAATGATCTAATCTGGTCTCTGATTGCCCTAGCATAGAAGTTTAATAGAACATTTTACTCGCCATTCCGCGCGCTTTAAGATGCCGCATAGCCCAGTTCGCTATCTGAAATATGAGCGACGTAAATTGAACAAATGTGATAGGATTTCGCTGAATTCTTATATTAACCAAAATATAAAATGATCTAATCGGGTCTCTGTTTGCCTTACCCTAGAAGTTTAATAGTGCATTTCACTCGTCATTTCATGCGCTTTGAGATGCCGCTAAGCACAATAAGCTATTTGGAATAGCAGCGACGTAAATTGAACAAATGTGATTGAAATACGCCGAATTCTTATATTAACCGTAATATGAAATGATCTAATCGGGTCTCTGTTTGCCTTATCCTAGAAGTTTAATAGTGCATTTTACTCGCCATTCCACGCACTTTAAGACGCCGCCTAGCCCAGTACGCTACCTGAAATAGGAGCGACGTAAGTTGAACAAATGTGATAGAATTTCGCTGAATTCTTATATTAACCAAAATATAAAATGATCTAATCGGGTCTCTGTTTGCCTTATCCTAGAAGTTTAGTATTGCATTTTACTCGCCATTTCATGCGCTTTGAGATGCCGCTTAGCCCAACACGCTATCTGAAATAGGAGCGATGTAAATTAAACAAATGTGATAGAATTTCGCTGAATTCTTTTATTAACCATAATGTAAAATGATCTAATCGGATCTCTGTTCGCCCTAGCCTAGAACTTTAATAGTGCATTTTATTCGCCATTTCATACGCTTTGAGATGCCGCTTTGCCCAATACGCTATCTGAAATAGGAGCGACGTAAATTGAACAAATGTGATAGAATTACGCTGAATTCTTATATTAACCGTAATATAAAATGATCTAATCCGGTCTCTGTTTGCCTTATCCTAGAAGTTTGATAGTGCATTTTACTCGCCATTTCATGCGCTGTGAGATGCCGCTTAGCCCAATACGCTATCTGAAATAGGAGCGACGTAAATTGAACAAATGTGATAGAATTTTGCTGAATGCTTAAACTAACCACAATATAAAATGATCTAATCGGGTCTCTGTTTGCCCTACCCTAGTAGTTTAATTGTGCATTTTACTCGCCATTTCATGCGCTTTGAGATGCCGCTTATCCCAATACGCTCTCTGAAATAGGAGCGACGAAAGTTGAACAAATGTGATAGAATTACGCTGAATTCTTATGTTAACCGTAATATAAAATGATCTAATCAGGTCTCTGATTGCCCTATCATAGATGTTTAATAGAGCATTTTACTCGCCATTCCACGCGCTTTAAGATGCCGCCTAGCCCAGTACGCTATCTGAAATAGGAACGACGTAAGTTGAACAAATGTGATAGAATTTCGTTGAATTCTTAAATTAACCATAGTACAAAATGATCTAATCGGGTCTCTGTTTGCCCTACCCTAGAAGTTTAATAGTGCATTTTAGTCGCCATTTCATGCGCTTTGAGATGCCGCTTCGCCCAATACGCTATCTGAAATAGGAGCGACGTAAATTGAACAAATGTGATAGAATTTTGCTGAATGCTTAAATTAACCACAATATAAAATGATCTAATCGGGTCTCTGTTTGCCCTACCCTAGTAGTTTAATTGTGCATTTTACTCGTCATTTCATGCGCTTTGAGATGCCGCTTTGCCCAATACGCTATCTGAAATAGGAGCGACGTGAATTGAACGAATGTGATAGAATTTCGCTCAATTCTTAAATTAACCATAGTACAAAATGATCTAATCGGGTCTCTGTTTGCCCTACCCTAGAAGTTTAATAGTGCATTTTGCTCCCCATTTCATGCGCTTTGAGATGCCGCTTAGCCCAATACGCTATTTGAAATAGGAGCGACGTAAATTTTACAAATGTGATAGAATTTCGTTGAATCTTATATTAACCAATATATAAAATGATCTAATCAGGTCTCTGATTGCCCTATCATAGAAGTTTAATAGTGCATTTTACTCGCCATTCCACGCGCTTTAAGATGCCGCCTAGCCCAGTACGCTATCTGAAATAGGAACGACGTAAGTTGAACAAATGTGATAGAATTTCGTTGAATTCTTAAATTAACCATAGTACAAAATGATCTAATCGGGTCTCTGTTTGCCCTACCCTAGAAGTTTAATAGTGCATTTTACTCGCCATTTCATGCGCCTTCAGATGCCGCTAAGCCCAATAAGCTATCTGCAATAGAAGCGACGTAAATTGAACAAATGTGATAGAATTTCGTTGAATTCTTATATTAACCAAAATATAAAATGATCTAATCGGGTCTCTGATTGCCCTATCATAGAAGTTTAACAGTGCATTTCACTCGTCATTTCATGCGCTTTGACATGCCGCTTAGCCCAATAAGCTATCTGAAATAGGAGCGACGTAAATTGAACAAATGTGATAGAAGTTCCCTGAAATCTTATATTAAACAAAATATAAAATGAGCTAATCGGGTCTCTGATTGCCCTATCATAAAAGTTGAGCAGTGCATTTTACTCGCCATTCCACGCGCTTTAAGATGGCGCCTAGCCCAGTACGCTATCTGAAATAGGAGGACGTAAGTTGAACAAATGTGATAGAATATCGCTGAATTCTTTTATTAACCATAATGTAAAATGATCTAATCGGGTCTCTGTTCGCCCTAGCCTAGAAGTTTAATAGTGCATTTTATTCGCCATTTCATGCGCTTTGAAATGCCGCTTAGCCCAATACGCTATCTGAAATAGGAGCGACGTAAATTGATCAAATGTGATAGAATTTCCCTGAAATCTTATATTAAACAAAATATAAAATGATGTAATCGGGTCTCTGATTACTGTATCATAGAAGTATAGTAGTGCATTTTACTCGCCCTTCCACGCGCTTTAAGATGCCGCCTAGCCCAGTACGCTATCTGAAATAGGAGCGACGTAAGATGAACAAATGTGATAGAATTACGCTGAATTCTTATATTAACCGTAATATAAAATGATCTAATCGGGTCTCTGTTTGCCTTATCCGAGAAGTTTAATAGTGCATTTTACTCGCCATTTCATGCGCTTTGAAATGCCGCTTAGCCCAATACGCTATCTGAAATAGGAGCGACGTAAATTGAACAAATGTGATAGAATTTCCGTGAATTCTTATATTAACCTTAATGTAAAATGATCTAATCGGGTCTCTGATCGCCCTACCATAGAAGTCTAATAGTGCATTTCACTCGCCATTTCATGCACTTTGAGATGCCGCTTAGCCCAATACGCTATCTGAAATAGGAGCGACGTAATTTGAACAAATGTGATAGAATTTCTCTGAATTCTTTTATTAACCATAATGTAAAATGATCTGATCGGGTCTCTGTTCGCCCTAGCCTAGAAGTTGAGCAGTGCATTTTACTCGCCATTCCACGCGCTTTAAGATGGCGCCTAGCCCAGTACGCTATCTGAAATAGGAGCGACGTAAGTTGAACAAATGTGATAGAATTTCGCTGAATTCTTTTATTAACCATAATGTAAAATGATCTAATCGGGTCTCTGTTCGCCCTACCATAGAAGTCTAATAGTGCATTTCACTCGCCATTTCATGCACTTTGAGATGCCGCTTAGCCCAATACGCTATCTGAAATAGGAGCGACGTAAGTTGAACAAATGTGATAGAATTTCGCTGAATTCTTAAATTAACGATAATATAAAATGATCTAATCGGGTCTCTGTTTGCCCTACCCTAGAAGTTTAATAGTGCATTTCACTCGTCACTTCATGCGCTTTGAGATGCCGCTAAGCACAATAAGCTATCTGTAATAGGAGCGACGTAAATTGAACAAACGTGATAGAATTTCCCTGAAATCTTATATTAAACAAAATATAAAGTGATCTAATCGGGACTCTGATTGCAATATCATAGAAGTTTAACAGTGCATTTCACTTGACATTTCATGCGCTTTGTCATGCCGCTTATCCCAATAAGCTATCTGAAATAGGAGCGACGTAAATTGAACAAATGTGATAGAATTTCGCTGAATTCTTACATTAACCATAATCTAAAATGATATAATCGTGTCTCTGTTTGCCCTACCCTAGAAGTTTAATAGTGCATTTCACTCGTCACTTCATGCGCTTTGAGATGCCGCTAAGCACAATAAGCTATCTGTAATAGGAGCGACGTAAATTGAACAAATGTGATAGAATTTCGCTGAATTCTTATATTAACCAAAATATAAAATGATCTAATCGGGTCTCTGATTGCCCTATCATAGAAGTTTAGTAGTGCATTTTACTCGCCATTCCACGCGCTTTAAGATGCCGCCTAGCCCAGTACGCTATCTGAAATAGGAGCGACGTAAGTTGAACAAATGTGATAGAATTTCGCTGAATTCTTATATTAAACAAAATATAAAATGATCTAATCGGGTCCCTGTTTGCCCGACCCTTGAAGTTTAATAGTGCATTTCACTCGTCATATCATGCGCTTTGAGATGCCGCTTAGCCCAATACGCTATCTGAAATAGGAGCGACCTAAATTGAACAAATGTGATAGAATCTCGCTGAATACTTATATTAACCTTAATGTAAAATGATCAAATCGGGTCTCTGTTCGCCCTACCATAGAAGTTTAGTAGTGGATTTTACTCGCCATTCCACGCGCTTTAAGATGCCGCCTAGCCCAGTACGCTATCTGAAATAGGAGCGACGTAAGTTGAACAAATGTGATAGAATTACGCTGAATTCTTACATTAACCATAATGTAAAATAATCTAATCGGGTCTCTGTTTGCACTACCCTAGAAGTTTAATAGTGCATTTCACTCGTAACTTCATGCGCTTTGAGATGCCGCTAAGCACAATAAGTTATCTGTAATAGGAGCGACGTAAATTGAACAAATGTGATAGAATTTCGCTGAATTCTTATATTAACCAAAATATAAAATGATCTAATCGGGTCTCTGATTGCCCTATCATAGAAGTTTAGTAGTGCATATTACACGCCATTCCACGCGCTTTAAGATGCAGCCTAGCCCAGTACGCTATCTGAAATAGGAGCGACGTAAATTGAACAAATGTGATAAAATTTTGCTGACATCTTAAATTAACCATAATATAAAATGATCTAATCGGGTCTCTGATTGCAATATCATAGAAGTTTAACAGTGCATTTCACTTGACATTTCATGCGCTTTGTCATGCCGCTTATCCCAATAAGCTATCTGAAATAGGAGCGACGTAAATTGAACAAATGTGATAGAATTTCGCTGAATTCTTACATTAACCATAATCTAAAATGATATAATCGTGTCTCTGTTTGCCCTACCCTAGAAGTTTAATAGTGCATTTCACTCGTCACTTCATGCGCTTTGAGATGCCGCTAAGCACAATAAGCTATCTGTAATAGGAGCGACGTAAATTGAACAAATGTGATAGAATTTCGCTGAATTCTTATATTAACCAAAATATAAAATGATCTAATCGGGTCTCTGATTGCCCTATCATAGAAGTTTAGTAGTGCATTTTACTCGCCATTCCACGCGCTTTAAGATGCCGCCTAGCCCAGTACGCTATCTGAAATAGGAGCGACGTAAGTTGAACAAATGTGATAGAATTTCGCTGAATTCTTATATTAAACAAAATATAAAATGATCTAATCGGGTCCCTGTTTGCCCGACCCTTGAAGTTTAATAGTGCATTTCACTCGTCATATCATGCGCTTTGAGATGCCGCTTAGCCCAATACGCTATCTGAAATAGGAGCGACCTAAATTGAACAAATGTGATAGAATCTCGCTGAATACTTATATTAACCTTAATGTAAAATGATCAAATCGGGTCTCTGTTCGCCCTACCATAGAAGTTTAGTAGTGGATTTTACTCGCCATTCCACGCGCTTTAAGATGCCGCCTAGCCCAGTACGCTATCTGAAATAGGAGCGACGTAAGTTGAACAAATGTGATAGAATTACGCTGAATTCTTACATTAACCATAATGTAAAATAATCTAATCGGGTCTCTGTTTGCACTACCCTAGAAGTTTAATAGTGCATTTCACTCGTAACTTCATGCGCTTTGAGATGCCGCTAAGCACAATAAGTTATCTGTAATAGGAGCGACGTAAATTGAACAAATGTGATAGAATTTCGCTGAATTCTTATATTAACCAAAATATAAAATGATCTAATCGGGTCTCTGATTGCCCTATCATAGAAGTTTAGTAGTGCATATTACACGCCATTCCACGCGCTTTAAGATGCAGCCTAGCCCAGTACGCTATCTGAAATAGGAGCGACGTAAATTGAACAAATGTGATAAAATTTTGCTGACATCTTAAATTAACCATAATATAAAATGATCTAATCGGGTCTCTGTTTGCCTTATCCTAGAAGTTTGATAGTGCATTTTACTCGCCATTCCACGCGCTTTGAAATGCCGCTTAGCCCAATACGCTATCTGAAATAGCAGCGACGTAAATTGAACAAATGTGATAGAATTTCCGTGAATTCTTATATTAACCTTAATGTAAAATGATCTAATCGGGTCTCTGTTCGTCCTACCATAGAAGTCTAATAGTGCATTTCACTCGCCATTTCATGCACTTTGAGATGCCGCTTAGCCCAATACGCTATCTGAAATAGGAGCGACGTAATTTGAACAAATGTGATAGAATTTCTCTGAATTCTTTTATTAACCATAATGTAAAATGATCTGATCGGGTCTCTGATTGCCCTATCATAGAAGTTTAGTAGTGCATTTTACTCGCCATTCCACGAGCTTTAAGATGCCGCCTAGCACAGTACGCTATCTGAAATAGGAGCGACGTAAGTTGAACAAATGTGATAGAATTTTGCTGAATTCTTAAATTAACCATAATATAAAATGATCTAATCGGGTCTCTGTTTGCCCTACCCTAGAAGTTTAATAGGGCATTTCACTCGACACTACATGCGCTTTGAGATGCCGCTAAGCCCAATAAGCTATCTGAAATAGGAGCAACGTAAATTGAACAAATGTGATAGAATTTCGCTGAATTCTTACATTAACCATAATGTAAACTGATATAATCGGGTCTCTGTTTGCCCTACCCTAGAAGTTTAATAGTGCATTTCACTCGTCACTTCATGCGCTTTGAGATGCCGCTAAGCACAATAAGCTATCTGTAATAGGAGCGACGTAAGTTGAACAAATGTGATAGAATTTCGCTGAATTCTTTTATTAACCATAATGTAAAATGATCTAATCGGGTCTCTGTTCGCCCTAGCCTAGAAGTTTAATAGTGCATTTTATTCGCCATTTCATGCGCTTTGAAATGCCGCTTAGCCCAATACGCTATCTGAAATAGGAGCGACGTAAATTGAACAAATGTGATAGAATTTCCGTGAATTCTTATATTAACCTTAATGTAAAATGATCTAATCGGGTCTCTGTTCGCCCTACCATAGAAGTCTAATAGTGCATTTCACTCGCCATTTCATGCACTTTGAGATGCCGCTTAGCCCCATACGCTATCTGAAATAGGAGCGACGTAATTTGAACAAATGTGATAGAATTTCTCTGAATTCTTTTATTAACCATAATGTAAAATGATCTGATCGGGTCTCTGTTCGCCCTAGCCTAGAAGTTGAGCAGTGCATTTTACTCGCCATTCCACGCGCTTTAAGATGGCGCCTAGCCCAGTACGCTATCTGAAATAGGAGCGACGTAAGTTGAACAAATGTGATAGAATTTTGCTGACTTCTTAAATTAACCATAATATAAAATGATCTAATCGGGTCTGTGTTTGCCCTACCCTAGAAGTCTAATAGTGCATTTCACTCGCCATTTCATGCACTTTGAGATGCCGCTTAGCCCAATACGCTATCTGAAATAGGAGCGACGCAATTTGAACAAATGTGATAGAATTTCTCTGAATTCTTTTATTAACCATAATGTAAAATGATCTGATCGGGTCTCTGTTCGCCCTAGCCTAGAAGTTGAGCAGTGCATTTTACTCGCCATTCCACGCGCTTTAAGATGGCGCCTAGCTCAGTACGCTATCTGAAATAGGAGCGACGTAAATTGAACATATGTGATAAAATTTTGCTGACATCTTAAATTAACCATAATATAAAATGATCTAATCGGGTCTCTGTTTGCCTCACCCTAGAAGTTTAATTGTCCATTTTACTCGGCATTTCATGCGAGTTGAGATGCCGGTTAGCCCAATACGCTATCTGAAATTGGAGCGTCGTAAATTGAACAAATGTGATAGAATTTTGCTGAATTCTTAAATTAACCACAATATAAAATGATCTAATCGGGTCTCTGTTTGCCCTACCCTAGTAGTTTAATTGTGCATTTTACTCGCCATTTCATGCGCTTTTCGATACCGCTTATCCCAATACGCTATCTGAAATAGGAGCGACGTAGGTTGAACAAATGTGATAGAATTTCGCTGAATTCTTTTAAGAACCATAATGTAAAATGATCTAATCGGGTCTCTGTTCGCCCTAGCCTAGAAGTTTAATAGCGCATTTTATTCGCCATTTCATGCGCCTTGAGATGCCGCTTAGCCCAATACGCTATCGGAAATAGGAGCGACGTAAATTGAACAAATGTGATAGAATTTCCCTGAAATCTTATATTAAACAAAATATAAAATGATCTAATCTGGTCTCTGATTGCCCTATCATAGAAGTTTAGCAGTGCATTTTACTCGCCATTCCACGCGCTTTAAGATGCCGCCTAGCCCAGTACGCTATCTAAATTAGGAGCGACGTAAGTTGAACAAATGTGATAGAATTACGCTGCATTCTTATATTAACCGTAATATGAAATGATGTAATCGGGCCTCTGTTTGCCCTATCATAGAAGTTTGACAGTGCATTTTACTCGCCATTTCATGTGCTTTAAGCTGCCGCATAGCCCAACACGCTATCTGGAATAGCAGCGACGTAAATTGAAAAAATGTGATAGAATTTCCCTGAATTCTTATATTAACCTTAATGTAAAATGATGTAATCGTGTCTCTGTTCGCCCTACCATAGAAGTCTAATAGTGCATTTCACTCGCCATTTCATGTGCTTTGAGATGCCGCTTAGCACAATACGCTATTTGAAATAGAGGCGACGTAAATTGAACAAATGTGATAGAATTTGGCTGAATTCTTTTATTAACCATAATGTAAAATGATCTGATCGGGTCTCTGTTCGCCCTAGCCTAAAAGTTTAAGAGTGCATTTCATTCGCCATTTCATGCGCTTTGAGATGCCGCTTAGCCGAATACGCTATCTGAATTAGTAGCGACGTAAATTGAACAAATGTGATAGAAATTCCCTGAAATCTGATATTATACAAAATATAAAATGATCTAATCGGGTCTCTGATTGCCCTATCATAGAAGTTTAGTAGTGCATTTTACTCGCCATTCCTCGCGCTTTAAGATGCCGCCTAGCCCAGTACGCTATCTGAAATAGGAGCGACGTAAATTGAACAGATGTGATAAAATTTAGCTGACATCTTAAATTAACCATAATATAAAATGATCTAATCGGATCTCTGTTTGCCCAACCCTAGAAGTTTAATAGTGCATTTTACTCGCCATTTCATGCGCCTTCCGATGCCTCTTAGCCCAATACGCTATCTGAAATAGGAGCGGCATAAATTGAACAAATGTGATAGAATTTCCCTGAAATCTTATATTAAACAAAATATAAAATGATCTAATCGGATCACTGATTGCCCAACCCTAGACGTTTAATAGTGAATTTTCCTCGCCATTTCATGCGCTTTGAGATGCCGCTTAGCCCAATACGCTATCTGAAATACGAGCGACGTAAATTGAACAAATGTGATAGAATTTCGCTGAATTCTTATATTAACCAAAATATAAAATGATCTAATCGGGTCTCTGATTGCCCTATCATAGAAGATTAACAGTGAATTTTACTCGCCACTCCACGCGGTTTAGGATGCCGCCTAGCCCAGTACGCTATCCGAAATAGGAGCGACGTAAATTGAACAAATGTGATAGAATTTTGCTGAATTCTTAAATTAACCATAATATAAAATGATCTAATCGGGTCTCTGATTGCCCTATCATAGAAGTTTAGTAGTGCATTTTACTCGCCATTCCACGCGCTTTAAGATGCCGCCTAGCCCAGTACGCTATCTGAAATAGGAGCGACGTAAGTTGAACAAATGTGATAGAATTTCGTAGAATTCTTATATTAACCAAAATATAAAATGATCTAATCTGGTCTATGTTCGCCCTAGCCTAGAAGTTTAATAGTGCATTTTGTTGGCCATTTCATGCGCTTTGAGATGCCGCTAAGCCCAATAAGCTGTCTGAAATAGGAGCGACGTAAATTGAACAAATGTGATAGAATTTCGCTGAATTCTTAAATTAAACATAATATAAAATGATCTAATCGGGTCCCTGTTTGCCCTACCCTTGAAGTTTAATTGTGCATTTCACTCGTCATATCATGCGCTTTGAGATGCCGCTAAGCCCAATAAGCTATCTGAAATAGGAGCAACGTAAATTGAACAAATGTGATAGAATCTCGCTGAATACTTATATTAACCTTAATGTAAAATGATCTAATCGGGTCTCTGTTCGCCCTACCCTAGAAGTTTAATAGTGCATTTTACTCGCCATTTCATGCGCTTTGAGATGCCGCGTAGCCCAATACGCTATCTGAAATAGGAGCGACGTAAATTGAACAAATGTGATAGAATTTTGCTGAATTCTTAAATTAACCATAATATAAAATGATCTAATCGGGTCTCTGTTTGCCCTA
Organism: Macropis europaea; assembly: GCA_916610135.2. Classification (NCBI taxonomy): domain Eukaryota; kingdom Metazoa; phylum Arthropoda; class Insecta; order Hymenoptera; family Melittidae; genus Macropis; species Macropis europaea. The sequence goes on along the minus strand of CAKAJE020001752.1, from coordinate 66,924 downwards.
CCCTAGTAGTTTAGTTGTGCATTTTACTCGCCATTTCATGCGCTTTTCGATGCCGCTTATCCCAATACGCTATCTGAAATAGGAGCGACGTAGGTTGAACAAATGTGACAGAATTTCGCTGAATTCTTTTAAGAACCATAATGTAAAATGATCTAATCGGGTCTCTGTTCGCCCTAGCCTAGAAGTTTAATAGCGCATTTTATTCGCCATTTCATGCGCCTTGAGATGCCGCTTAGCCCGATACGCTATCGGAAATAGGAGCGACGTAAATTGAACAAATGTGATAGAATTTCGCTGAAATCTTATATTAAACAAAATATAAAATGATCTAATCTGGTCTCTGATTGCCCTATCATAGAAGTTTAGCAGTGCATTTTACTCGCCATTCCACGCGCTTTAAGATGCCGCCTAGCCCAGTACGCTATCTAAATTAGGAGCGACGTAAGTCGAACAAATGTGATAGAATTTCGCTGAATTCTTAAATTAACTATAATATAAAATGATCTAATCGGGTCACTGATTGCCCTGCCCTAGAAGATTAATAGTGCATTTTACTCGCCATTTCATGCGCTTTGAGATGCCGCTTAGCCCAATACGCTATCTGAAATAGGAGCGACGTAAATTGAACAAATGTGATAGAATCTCGCTGAATACTTATATTAACCGTAATATAAAATGATCTAATCGGGTCTCTGTTTGCCTTATCCTAGAAGTTTAGTATTGCATTTTACTCGCCATTTCGTGCGCTTTGAGATGCCGCTTAGCCCAATACTCTATCTGAAATAGGAGCGGCGTAAATTGAACAAATGTGATAGAATTTCGCTGAATTCTTAAATTAACTATAATATAAAATGATCTAATCGGGTCTCTGTTTGCCCTACCCTAGAAGTTTAGTAGTGCATTTCACTCGTCATTTCATTCGCTTTGAGACGCCGCTTCGCCCAATAAGCTATTTGAAATAGGAGCGACGTAAATTGAACAAATGTGATAGAATTTCGCTGAATTCTTAAGGTTACCTTAATATAAAATGATCTAATCGGGTCTCTGGTTTCCCTACCATAGAAGTTTAATAGTGCATTTTACTCGCCATTCCACGCGCCTTAAGATGCCGTCTAGTACAGTACGCTATCTGAAATAGGAGCGACGTAAATTGAACAAATGTGATAGAATTTCGCTGAATTCTTAAAGTAACCTTAATATAAAATGATTTAATCGGGTCTCTGTTTGCCCTACCCTAGAAGTTTAATAGTGCATTTCACTCGTCATTTCATGCGCTTTGAGATTCCGCTAAGCACAATAAGCTATCTGGAATAGCAGCGACGTAAATTGAACAAATGTGAAAGAATTACGCCGCATTCTTATATTAACCGTAATATAAAATGATCTAATCGGGTCTCTGTTTGCCTTATCCTAGAAGTTTGATAGTGCATTTTACTCGCCATTCCACGCGCTTTAAGATGCCGCTTAGCCCAGTACGCTATCTGAAATAGGAGCGACGTAAATTGAACAAATGTGCTAGAATTTTGCTGAATTCTTAAATTAACCATAATATGAAATGATCTAATCGGGTCTCTGTTTGCCCTACCCTAGAAGTTTAATAGTGCATTTTACTCGCCATTTCATGCGCCTTCAGATGCCGCTAAGCCCAATAAGCTATCTGCAATAGAAGCGACGTAAATTGAACAAATGTGATAGAATTTCGTTGAATTCTTATATTAACCAAAATATAAAATGATCTAATCGGGTCTCTGATTGCCCTATCATAGAAGTTTAAAAGTGCATTTCACTCGTCATTTCATGCGCTTTGACATGCCGCTTAGCCCAATAAGCTATCTGAAATAGGAGCGACGTAAATTGAACAAATGTGATAGAAGTTCCCTGAAATCTTATATTAAACAAAATATAAAATGATCTAATCGGGTCTCTGATTGCAATATCATAGAAGTTTAACAGTGCATTTCACTTGACATTTCATGCGCTTTGTCATGCCGCTTATCCCAATAAGCTATCTGAAATAGGAGCGACGTAAATTGAACAAATGTGATAGAATTTCGCTGAATTCTTACATTAACCATAATCTAAAATGATATAATCGTGTCTCTGTTTGCCCTACCCTAGAAGTTTAATAGTGCATTTCACTCGTCACTTCATGCGCTTTGAGATGCCGCTAAGCATAATAAGCTATCTGTAATAGGAGCGACGTAAATTGAACAAATGTGATAGAATTTCGCTGAATTCTTATATTAACCAAAATATAAAATGATCTAATCTGGTCTATGTTCGCCCTAGACTAGAAGTTTAATAGTGCATTTTGTTCGCCATTTCATGCGCTTTGAGATGCCGCTAAGCCCAATAAGCTGTCTGAAATAGGAGCGACGTAAATTGAACGAATGTGATAGAATTTCGCTCAATTCTTAAATTAACCATAATATAAAATGATCTAATCGGGTCTCTGTTCGCCCTACCCTAGAAGTTTAATAGTGCATTGTACTCGCCATTCAACGCGCTTTAAGCTGACGCCTAGCCCAGTACGCTATCTGAAATAGGAGCGACGTAAATTGAACAAATGTGATAGAATTTCGCTGAATTCTTATATTAACCGTAATATAAAATGATCTATTCGGGTTTCTGTTCGCCCTACCCCAGAAGTTTAATAGAGCATTTCACTCGTCAATCCATGCGCTTTGAGATGCCGCTTAGCCCAATACGCTATCTGAAATAGGAGCGACGTAAATTGAACATGTGATAGAATTTCGCTGAATACTTATATTAACCAAAATATAAAATGACCTGATCGGGTCTCTGATTGCCCTATCATAGTAGTTTAGTAGTGCATTTTACTCGCCATTCCACGCGCTTTAAGATGCCACCTAGCCCAGTACGCTATCTGAAATAGGAGCGACGTAAATTGAACAAATGTGATAGAATTTCCCTGAAATCTTATATTAAACAAAATATAAAATGATCTAATCGGGTCTCTGATTGCCCTAGCATAGAAGTTTAATAGTGCATTTTACTCGCCATTCCGCGCGCTTTAGGATGCCGCCTAGCACAGTACGCTATCTGAAATAGGAGCGACGTAAATTGAACAAATGTGATAGAATTTCGCTGAATTCTTAAATTAACCATAATATAAAATGATCTAATCGGGTCTCTGTTTGCCCTACCCTAGAAGATTAGTAGTGCATTTTACTCGCCCTTCCACGCGCTTTAAGATGCCGCCTAGCCCAGTACGCTATCTGAAATAGGAGCGACGTAAGTTGAACAAATGTGATAGAATTTCGTAGAATTCTTATATTAACCAAAATATAAAATGATCTAATCTGGTCTATGTTCGCCCTAGCCTAGAAGTTTAATAGTGCATTTTGTTGGCCATTTCATGCGCTTTGAGATGCCGCTAAGCCCAATAAGCTGTCTGAAATAGGAGCGACGTAAATTGAACAAATGTGAAAGAATTTCGCTGAATTCTTAAATTAAACATAATATAAAATGATCTAATCGGGTCCCTGTTCGCCCTAGCCTAGAACTTTAATTGTGCATTTTACTCGTCATATCATGCGCTTTGAGATGCCGCTTAGCCCAATACGCTATCTGAAATAGGAGCAACGTAAATTGAACAAATGTGATAGAATCTCGCTGAATACTTATATTAACCTTAATGTAAAATGATCTAATCGGGTCTCTGTTCGCCCTACCCTAGAAGTTTAATAGTGCATTTTACTCGCCATTTCATGCGCTTTGAGATGCCGCGTAGCCCAATACGCTATCTGAAATAGGAGCGACGTAAATTGAACAAATGTGATAGAATTTTGCTGAATTCTTAAATTAACCACAATATAAAATGATCTAATCGGGTCTCTGTTTGCCCTACCCTAGTAGTTTAGTTGTGCATTTTACTCGCCATTTCATGCGCTTTTCGATGCCGCTTATCCCAATACGCTATCTGAAATAGGAGCGACGTAGGTTGAACAAATGTGACAGAATTTCGCTGAATTCTTTTAAGAACCATAATGTAAAATGATCTAATCGGGTCTCTGTTCGCCCTAGCCTAGAAGTTTAATAGCGCATTTTATTCGCCATTTCATGCGCCTTGAGATGCCGCTTAGCCCGATACGCTATCGGAAATAGGAGCGACGTAAATTGAACAAATGTGATAGAATTTTGCTGAAATCTTATATTAAACAAAATATAAAATGATCTAATCTGGTCTCTGATTGCCCTATCATAGAAGTTTAGCAGTGCATTTTACTCGCCATTCCACGCGCTTTAAGATGCCGCCTAGCCCAGTACGCTATCTAAATTAGGAGCGACGTAAGTCGAACAAATGTGATAGAATTTCGCTGAATTCTTAAATTAACTATAATATAAAATGATCTAATCGGGTCACTGATTGCCCTGCCCTAGAAGATTAATAGTGCATTTTACTCGCCATTTCATGCGCCTTGAGATGCCGCTTAGCCCAATACGCTATCTGAAATAGGAGCGACGTAAATTGAACAAATGTGATAGAATCTCGCTGAATACTTATATTAACCGTAATATAAAATGATCTAATCGGGTCTCTGTTTGCCTTATCCTAGAAGTTTAGTATTGCATTTTACTCGCCATGTCATGCGCTTTGAGATGCCGCTTAGCCCAATACTCTATCTGAAATAGGAGCGACGTAAATTGAACAAATGTGATAGAATTTCGCTGAATTCTTAAATTAACTATAATATAAACTGATCTAATCGGGTCTCTGTTTGCCCTACCCTAGAAGTTTAGTAGTGCATTTCACTCGTCATTTCATTCGCTTTGAGACGCCGCTTCGCCCAATAAGCTATTTGAAATAGGAGCGACGTAAATTGAACAAATGTGATAGAATTTCGCTGAATTCTTAAGGTTACCTTAATATAAAATGATCTAATCGGGTCTCTGGTTTCCCTACCATAGAAGTTTAATAGTGCATTTTACTCGCCATTCCACGCGCCTTAAGATGCCGTCTAGTACAGTACGCTATCTGAAATAGGAGCGACGTAAATTGAACAAATGTGATAGAATTTCGCTGAATTCTTAAAGTAACCTTAATATAAAATGATTTAATCGGGTCTCTGTTTGCCCTACCCTAGAAGTTTAATAGTGCATTTCACTCGTCATTTCATGCGCTTTGAGATTCCGCTAAGCACAATAAGCTATCTGGAATAGCAGCGACGTAAATTGAACAAATGTGAAAGAATTACGCCGCATTCTTATATTAACCGTAATATAAAATGATCTAATCGGGTCTCTGTTTGCCTTATCCTAGAAGTTTGATAGTGCATTTTACTCGCCATTCCACGCGCTTTAAGATGCCGCTTAGCCCAGGACGCTATCTGAAATAGGAACGACGTAAATTGAACAAATGTGCTAGAATTTTGCTGAATTCTTAAATTAACCATAATATGAAATGATCTAATCGGGTCTCTGTTTGCCCTACCCTAGAAGTTTAATAGTGCATTTTACTCGCCATTTCATGCGCCTTCAGATGCCGCTAAGCCCAATAAGCTATCTGCAATAGAAGCGACGTAAATTGAACAAATGTGATAGAATTTCGTTGAATTCTTATATTAACCAAAATATAAAATGATCTAATCGGGTCTCTGATTGCCCTATCATAGAAGTTTAACAGTGCATTTCACTCGTCATTTCATGCGCTTTGACATGCCGCTTAGCCCAATAAGCTATCTGAAATAGGAGCGACGTAAATTGAACAAATGTGATAGAAGTTCCCTGAAATCTTATATTAAACAAAATATAAAATGATCTAATCGGGTCTCTGATTGCAATATCATAGAAGTTTAACAGTGCATTTCACTTGACATTTCATGCGCTTTGTCATGCCGCTTATCCCAATAAGCTATCTGAAATAGGAGCGACGTAAATTGAACAAATGTGATAGAATTTCGCTGAATTCTTACATTAACCATAATCTAAAATGATATAATCGTGTCTCTGTTTGCCCTACCCTAGAAGTTTAATAGTGCATTTCACTCGTCACTTCATGCTCTTTGAGATGCCGCTAAGCATAATAAGCTATCTGTAATAGGAGCGACGTAAATTGAACAAATGTGATAGAATTTCGCTGAATTCTTATATTAACCAAAATATAAAATGATCTAATCTGGTCTATGTTCGCCCTAGACTAGAAGTTTAATAGTGCATTTTGTTCGCCATTTCATGCGCTTTGAGATGCCGCTAAGCCCAATAAGCTGTCTGAAATAGGAGCGACGTAAATTGAACAAATGTGATAGAATTTCGCTCAATTCTTAAATTAACCATAATATAAAATGATCTAATCGGGTCTCTGTTCGCCCTACCCTAGAAGTTTAATAGTGCATTGTACTCGCCATTCCACGCGCTTTAAGCTGACGCCTAGCCCAGTACGCTATCTGAAATAGGAGCGACGTAAATTGAACAAATGTGATAGAATTTCGCTGAATTCTTATATTAACCGTAATATAAAATGATCTATTCGGGTTTCTGTTCGCCCTACCCCAGAAGTTTAATAGAGCATTTCACTCGTCAATCCATGCGCTTTGAGATGCCGCTTAGCCCAATACGCTATCTGAAATAGGAGCGACGTAAATTGAACATGTGATAGAATTTCGCTGAATACTTATATTAACCAAAATATAAAATGACCTGATCGGGTCTCTGATTGCCCTATCATAGTAGTTTAGTAGTGCATTTTACTCGCCATTCCACGCGCTTTAAGATGCCACCTAGCCCAGTACGCTATCTGAAATAGGAGCGACGTAAATTGAACAAATGTGATAGAATTTCCCTGAAATCTTATATTAAACAAAATATAAAATGATCTAATCGGGTCTCTGATTGCCCTAGCATAGAAGTTTAATAGTGCATTTTACTCGCCATTCCGCGCGCTTTAGGATGCCGCCTAGCACAGTACGCTATCTGAAATAGGAGCGACGTAAATTGAACAAATGTGATAGAATTTTGCTGAATTCTTAAATTAACCATAATATAAAATGATCTAATCGGGTCTCTGTTTGCCCTACCCTAGAAGATTAGTAGTGCATTTTACTCGCCCTTCCACGCGCTTTAAGATGCCGCCTAGCCCTGTACGCTATCTGAAATAGGAGCGACGTAAGTTGAACAAATGTGATAGAATTTCGGTGAATTCTTATATTAACCAAAATATAAAATGATCTAATCTGGTCTATGTTCGCCCTAGCCTAGAAGTTTAATAGTGCATTTTGTTCGCCATTTCATGCGCTTTGAGATGCCGCTAAGCCCAATAAGCTGTCTGAAATAGGAGCGACGTAAATTGAACAAATGTGATAGAATTTCGCTGAATTCTTAAATTAAACATAATATAAAATGATCTAATCGGGTCCCTGTTTGCCCTACCCTTGAAGTTTAATAGTGCATTTCACTCGTCATATCATGCGCTTTGAGATGCCGCTTAGCCCAATACGCTATCTGAAATAGGAGCAACGTAAATTGAACAAATGTGATAGAATCTCGCTGAATACTTATATTAACCTTAATGTAAAATGATCTAATCGGGTCTCTGTTCGCCCTACCCTAGAAGTTTAATAGTGCATTTTACTCGCCATTTCATGCGCTTTGAGATGCCGCGTAGCCCAATACGCTATCTGAAATAGGAGCGACGTAAATTGAACAAATGTGATAGAATTTTGCTGAATTCTTAAATTAACCACAATATAAAATGATCTAATCGGGTCTCTGTTTGCCCTACCCTAGTAGTTTAGTTGTGCATTTTACTCGCCATTTCATGCGCTTTTCGATGCCGCTTATCCCAATACGCTATCTGAAATAGGAGCGACGTAGGTTGAACAAATGTGACAGAATTTCGCTGAATTCTTTTAAGAACCATAATGTAAAATGATCTAATCGGGTCTCTGTTCGCCCTAGCCTAGAAGTTTAATAGCGCATTTTATTCGCCATTTCATGCGCCTTGAGATGCCGCTTAGCCCGATACGCTATCGGAAATAGGAGCGACGTAAATTGAACAAATGTGATAGAATTTCGCTGAAATCTTATATTAAACAAAATATAAAATGATCTAATCTGGTCTCTGATTGCCCTATCATAGAAGTTTAGCAGTGCATTTTACTCGCCATTCCACGCGCTTTAAGATGCCGCCTAGCCCAGTACGCTATCTAAATTAGGAGCGACGTAAGTCGAACAAATGTGATAGAATTTCGCTGAATTCTTAAATTAACTATAATATAAAATGATCTAATCGGGTCACTGATTGCCCTGCCCTAGAAGATTAATAGTGCATTTTACTCGCCATTTCATGCGCTTTGAGATGCCGCTTAGCCCAATACGCTATCTGAAATAGGAGCGACGTAAATTGAACAAATGTGATAGAATCTCGCTGAATACTTATATTAACCGTAATATAAAATGATCTAATCGGGTCTCTGTTTGCCTTATCCTAGAAGTTTAGTATTGCATTTTACTCGCCATTTCGTGCGCTTTGAGATGCCGCTTAGCCCAATACTCTATCTGAAATAGGAGCGACGTAAATTGAACAAATGTGATAGAATTTCGCTGAATTCTTAAATTAACTATAATATAAACTGATCTAATCGGGTCTCTGTTTGCCCTACCCTAGAAGTTTAGTAGTGCATTTCACTCGTCATTTCATTCGCTTTGAGACGCCGCTTCGCCCAATAAGCTATTTGAAATAGGAGCGACGTAAATTGAACAAATGTGATAGAATTTCGCTGAATTCTTAAAGTTACCTTAATATAAAATGATCTAATCGGGTCTCTGGTTTCCCTACCATAGAAGTTTAATAGTGCATTTTACTCGCCATTCCACGCGCCTTAAGATGCCGTCTAGTACAGTACGCTATCTGAAATAGGAGCGACGTAAATTGAACAAATGTGATAGAATTTCGCTGAATTCTTAAAGTAACCTTAATATAAAATGATCTAATCGGGTCTCTGTTTGCCCTACCCTAGAAGTTTAATAGTGCATTTCACTCGTCATTTCATGCGCTTTGAGATTCCGCTAAGCACAATAAGCTATCTGGAATAGCAGCGACGTAAATTGAACAAATGTGAAAGAATTACGCCGCATTCTTATATTAACCGTAATATAAAATGATCTAATCGGGTCTCTGTTTGCCTTATCCTAGAAGTTTGATAGTGCATTTTACTCGCCATTCCACGCGCTTTAAGATGCCGCTTAGCCCAGTACGCTATCTGAAATAGGAACGACGTAAATTGAACAAATGTGATAGAATTTTGCTGAATTCTTAAATTAACCATAATATGAAATGATCTAATCGGGTCTCTGTTTGCCCTACCCTAGAAGTTTAATAGTGCATTTTACTCGCCATTTCATGCGCCTTCAGATGCCGCTAAGCCCAATAAGCTATCTGCAATAGAAGCGACGTAAATTGAACAAATGTGATAGAATTTCGTTGAATTCTTATATTAACCAAAATATAAAATGATCTAATCGGGTCTCTGATTGCCCTATCATAGAAGTTTAACAGTGCATTTCACTCGTCATTTCATGCGCTTTGACATGCCGCTTAGCCCAATAAGCTATCTGAAATAGGAGCGACGTAAATTGAACAAATGTGATAGAAGTTCCCTGAAATCTTATATTAAACAAAATATAAAATGATCTAATCGGGTCTCTGATTGCAATATCATAGAAGTTTAACAGTGCATTTCACTTGACATTTCATGCGCTTTGTCATGCCGCTTATCCCAATAAGCTATCTGAAATAGGAGCGACGTAAATTGAACAAATGTGATAGAATTTCGCTGAATTCTTACATTAACCATAATCTAAAATGATATAATCGTGTCTCTGTTTGCCCTACCCTAGAAGTTTAATAGTGCATTTCACTCGTCACTTCATGCGCTTTGAGATGCCGCTAAGCATAATAAGCTATCTGTAATAGGAGCGACGTAAATTGAACAAATGTGATAGAATTTCGCTGAATTCTTATATTAACCAAAATATAAAATGATCTAATCTGGTCTATGTTCGCCCTAGACTAGAAGTTTAATAGTGCATTTTGTTCGCCATTTCATGCGCTTTGAGATGCCGCTAAGCCCAATAAGCTGTCTGAAATAGGAGCGACGTAAATTGAACGAATGTGATAGAATTTCGCTCAATTCTTAAATTAACCATAATATAAAATGATCTAATCGGGTCTCTGTTCGCCCTACCCTAGAAGTTTAATAGTGCATTGTACTCGCCATTCCACGCGCTTTAAGATGCCGCCTAGCCCAGTACGCTATCTGAAATAGGAGCGACGTAAATTGAACAAATGTGATAGAATTTCGCTGAATTCTTATATTAACCGTAATATAAAATGATCTATTCGGGTTTCTGTTCGCCCTACCCCAGAAGTTTAATAGAGCATTTCACTCGTCAATCCATGCGCTTTGAGATGCCGCTTAGCCCAATACGCTATCTGAAATAGGAGCGACGTAAATTGAACATGTGATAGAATTTCGCTGAATACTTATATTAACCAAAATATAAAATGACCTGATCGGGTCTCTGATTGCCCTATCATAGTAGTTTAGTAGTGCATTTTACTCGCCATTCCACGCGCTTTAAGATGCCACCTAGCCCAGTACGCTATCTGAAATAGGAGCGACGTAAATTGAACAAATGTGATAGAATTTCCCTGAAATGTTATATTAAACAAAATATAAAATGATCTAATCGGGTCTCTGATTGCCCTAGCATAGAAGTTTAATAGTGCATTTTACTCGCCATTCCGCGCGCTTTAGGATGCCGCCTAGCACAGTACGCTATCTGAAATAGGAGCGACGTAAATTGAACAAATGTGATAGAATTTCGCTGAATTCTTAAATTAACCATAATATAAAATGATCTAATCGGGTCTCTGTTTGCCCTACCCTAGAAGATTAGTAGTGCATTTTACTCGCCCTTCCACGCGCTTTAAGATGCCGCCTAGCCCTGTACGCTATCTGAAATAGGAGCGATGTAAGTTGAACAAATGTGATAGAATTACGCTGAATTCTTATATTAACCGTAATATAAAATGATCTAATCGGGTATCTGTTTGCCTTACCCTAGAAGTTTAATAGTGCATTTTAATCGCCATTTCATGGGCTTTGAGATGCCGCTTAACCCAATACGCTATCTGAAATAGGAGCGACGTAAATTGAACAAATGTGATAGAATTTCGGTGAATTCTTAAATTAACCATAATATAAAATGATCTAATCGGGTCTCTGTTTGCCCTACCCTAGAAGTGTAATAGTGCATTTTACTCGCCATTCCGCGCGCTTTAAGATGCCGCTTAGCCCAATACGCTATCTGAAATAGGAGCGACGTAAATGGAACAAATGTGATAGAATTTCCCTGAATTCTTATATTAACCTTAATGTGAAATGATCTAATCGGGTCTCTGTTCGCCCTACCATAGAAGTCTAATAGTGCATTTCACTCGTCATTTCATGAGCTTTGAGATGCCATATAGCCCATTACGCTATCTGAAATAGGAGCGACGTAAATTAAACAAAAGTGATACAATTTCGCTGAAATCTTTTATTAACCATAATGTAAAATGATTTAATCAGATCTCTGTTCGCCCTAGCCTAGAAGTTTAATAGTGCATTTTATTCGACATTCCATGCGCTTTGAGATTCCGCTTAGCCCAATACGCTGTCTGAAATAGGAGCGACGTAAATTGAACAAATGTGGTAGAATTTCGGTGAATTCTTATGTTAACCAAAATATAAAATGATCTAATCGGGTCTCTGATTGCCCTATCATAGAAGTTTAACAGTGCATTTTACTCGCCATTCCTCGCGTTTTAAGCTGCCGCCAAGCCCAGTACGCTAGCTGAAATCGGAACGACGTAAATTGAAAAAATGTGATAGAATTTTGCTGAATTCTTAAATTAACCATTATATAAAATGATCTAATCGGGTCTCTGATAGCCCTATCATAGAAGTTTAATAGTGCATTTTACTCGCCATTCCACGCGCTTTAAGATGCCGCCTAGCCCAGTACGCTATCTGAAAGAGGAGCGACGTAAGTTGAACAAATGTGATAGAATTACGCTGAATTCTTATATTAACCGTAATATAAAATGATCTAATCGGGTCTCTGATTGCCCTATCATAGAAGTTTAATAGTGCATTTTACTCGCCATTCCACGCGCTTTAAGATGCCGCCTAGCCCAGTACGCTATCTGAAATAGGAGAGACGTAAATTGAACAAATGTGATAGAATTTCCCTGAAATCTTATATTAAACAAAATATAAAATGATCTAATCGGGTCTCTGATTGCCCTAGCATAGAAGTTTAATAGTGCATTTTACTCGCCATTCCGCGCGCTTTAGGATGCCGCCTAGCCCAGTACGCTATCTGAAATAGGAGCGACGTAAATTGAACAAATGTGATAGAATTTTGCTGAATTCTTAAATTAACCATAATATAAAATGATCTAATCGGGTCTCTGTTTGCCCTACCCTAGAAGTTTAATAGTGCATTTCACTCGTCACTTCATGCGTTTTGAGATGCCGCTAAGCACAATAAGCTATCTGTAATAGGAGCGACGTAAATTGAACAAATGTGATAGAATTTCGCGGAATTCTTAAATTAACCATAATATAAAATGATTTAATCGGGTCTTTGTTTGCCCTACCCTAGAATTTTAATAGTGCATTTTACTCGTCATTTCATGCGCTTTGAGATGCCGCTTAGCCCAATACGCTATCTGAAATAGGAGCGACGTAAATTGAACAAATGTGATAGAATTTCGCTGAATTCTTATATTAACCGTAATATAAAATGATCTATTCGGGTTTCTGTTCGCCCTACCCCAGAAGTTTAATAGAGCATTTCACTCGTCAATCCATGCGCTTTGAGATGCCGCTTAGCCCAATACGCTATCTGAAATAGGAGCGACGTAAATTGAACAAATGTGATAGAATTTCGCTGAATTCTTATATCAACCAAAATACAAAATGATCTAATCGGGTCTCTGATTGCCCTATCATAGAAGTTTGATAGTGCATTTTACTCGCCATTCCACGCGCTTTAAGATGCCGCCTAGCCCAGTACCCTATCTGAAATAGGAGCTACGTAAGTTGAACAAATGTGACAGAATTACGCTGAATTCTTATATTAACCTTAATGTAAAATGATCTAATCGGGTCTCTGTTCGCCCTACTCTAGAAGTTTAATAGTGCATTTCACTCGTCATTTCATGCGCTTTGAGATGCCGCTTAGCCCAATAAGCTATCTGAAATAGGAGCGACGTAAATTGAACAAATGTGATAGAATTTCGCTGAATTCTTATATTAACCGCAATATAAAATGATCTAATCGGGTCTCTGTTTGCCTTATCCTAGAAGTTTAATAGTGCATTTTACTCGCCATTCCGCGCGCTTTAAGATACCGCCTAGCCCAGTATGCTATCTGAATTAGGAACTACGTAAATTGAACAAATGTGATAGAATTTTGCTGAAGTCTTAAATTAAGCATAATATAAAATGATCTAATCGGGTCTCTGATTGCCCTACACTAGACGTATAATAGTGGATTTTACCCGCCATTCCACGCGCCTTAAGATGCCGCCTATCCGAGTACGCTATTTGAAATAGGAGCAACGTAAATTGAACAAATGTGACAGAATTACGCTGAATTCTTATATTAACCGTAATATAAAATGATCTAATCGGATCTCTGTTTGCCTTATCCTGGAAGTTTAGTAGTGCATTTTACTCGCCATTTCATGCGCATTGAGATGCCGCTTAGCCCAATACGCTATCTGAAATAGGAGCGACGTAAATTGAACAAATGTGATAGAATTTCGCTGAATTCTTATATTAACCGTAATATAAAATGATCTATTCGGGTTTCTGTTCGCCCTACCCCAGAAGTTTAATAGAGCATTTCACTCGTCAATCCACGCGCTTTGAGATGCCGCTTAGCCCAATACGCTATCTGAAATAGGAGCGACGTAAATTGAACAAATGTAATAGAATTTCGCTGAATTCTTATATTAACCAAAATATAAAACGATCTAATCGGGTCTCTGATTGCCCTATCATAGAAGTTTAATAGTGCATTTTACTCGCCATTCCACGCGCTTTAAGATGCCGCGTATCCGAGTACGCTATTTGAAATAGGAGCGACGTAAATTGAACAAATGTGATAGAATTTCCCTGAATTCTTAAATTAACCATAATTTAAAATGATCTTATCGGGTCTCTGTTTGCACTACCCTAGAAGTTTAATAGTGCATTTTACTCGACATTTCTTGCGCTTTGAAATGCCGCTTAGTCCAATACGCTATCTGAAATATCAGCGACGTAAATTGAACAAATGTGAGAGAATTTCGCTGAATTCTTATATTAACCAAAATATAAAATGATCTAATCGGGTCTCAGATTGCCCTATCATAGAAGTTTAGTAGTGCATTTTACTCGCCCTTCCACGCGCTTTGATATACCGCCTAGCACAGTACGCTATCTGAAATAGGAGCGACGTAAGTTGAACAAATGTGATAGAATTACGCTGCATTCTTATATTAACCGTAATATAAAATGATCTAATCGGGTCTCTGTTTGCCCTACCCTAGAAGTTTAACAGTGCATTTTACTCGTCATTTCATGTGCTTTGAGATGCCGCATAGCCCAATACGCTATCTGAAATAGGAACGACGTAAATTGAACTAATGTGATAGAATTTCGCTGAATTCTTTTATTAACCATAACGTAAAATGATCTAATCGGGTTTCTGTTCGCCCTAGCGTAGAAGCTTAATTGTGCATTTTATTCGTCATTTCATGCGCTTTGAGATGCCGCTTATCCCAATACGCTATCTGAAATAGGAGCGACGTAAATTGAACAAATGTGATAGAATTTCGCTGAATTCTTATATTAACCGTAATATAAAATGATCTAATCGGGTCTCTGATTGCCCTATCATAGAAGTTTAATAGTGCATTTTACTCGCCTTTCCACGCGCTTTAAGATGCCGCCTAGCCCAGTACGCTATCTGAAATAGGAGCGACGTAAATTGAACAAATGTGATAGAATTTCCCTGAAATCTTATATTAAACAAAATATAAAATGATCTAATCTGGTCTCTGATTGCCCTAGCATAGAAGTTTAATAGTGCATTTTACTCGCCATTCCGCGCGCTTTAGGATGCCGCCTAGCACAGTACGCTATCTGAAATAGGAGCGACGTAAATTGAACAAATGTGATAGAATTTTGCTGAATTCTTAAATTAACCATAATATAAAATGATGTAATCGGGTCTCTGTTTGCCCTACCCTAGAAGTTTAGTAGTGCATTTTACTCGCCCTTCCACGCGCTTTAAGATGCCGCCTAGCCCTGTACGCTATCTGAAATAGGAGCGATGTAAGTTGAACAAATGTGATAGAATTACGCTGAATTCTTATATTAACCAAAATATAAAATGATCTAATCGGGTCTTTGTTTGCCCTACCCTAGAAGTTTAGTAGTGCATTTTACTCGCCCTTCCACGCGCTTTAAGATGCCGCTTAGCCCAATACGCTATCTGTAATAGCAGCGACG
This sequence comes from Macropis europaea, assembly GCA_916610135.2. Lineage (NCBI taxonomy): Eukaryota > Metazoa > Arthropoda > Insecta > Hymenoptera > Melittidae > Macropis > Macropis europaea. The sequence continues at coordinate 51,352 of CAKAJE020001752.1, read as the reverse complement.
TAAATTGAACAAATGTGATAGAATTTCGCTGAATTCTTTTATTAACCATAATGTAAAGTGATCTAATCCGGTCTATGTTCGCCCTAGCCTAGAAGTTGAATAGCTCATTTTATTCGCCATTTCATGCGCTTTGAAATGCCGCTTAGCCCAATACGCTATCTGAAATAAGAGCGACGTACATTGAACAAATGTGATAGAATTTCCCTGAATTCTTATATTAACCTTAATGTAAAATGATCTAATCGGGTCTTTCTTCGACCAACCCTAGAAGTTTAATAGTGCATTTCACTCGTCACTTCATGCGCTTTGAGATGCCGCTAAGCACAATAAGCTATCTGTAATAGGAGCGACGTAAATTGAACAAATGTGATAGAATTTCGCTGAATTCTTTTATTAACCATAATGTAAAATGATCTAATCGGGTCTCTGTTCGCCCTCGCCTAGAAGTTTAATAGTGCATTTTATTCGCCATTTCATGCGCTATGAGATGCCGCTTAGCCCAATACGCTATCAGAAATAGGAGCGAAATAAATTGAACAAATGTGATAGAATTTCGCTGAATTCTTAAATTAACCATAATATAAAATGATTTAATCGGGTCTTTGTTTGCCCTACCCAAGAAGTTTAATAGTGCATTTTACTCGCCATTTCATGCGCTTTGAGATGCCGCTTAGCCCAATACGCTATCAGAAATAGGAGCGAAATAAATTGAACAAATGTGATAGAATTTCGCTGAATTCTTAAATTAACCATAATATAAAATGATTTAATCGGGTCTTTGTTTGCCCTACCCAAGAAGTTTAATAGTGCATTTTACTCGACATTTCATGCGCTTTGAGATGCCGCTTAGCCCAATACGCTATCTGAAATACGAGCGACGTAAGTTGAACAAATGTGATAGAATTTCGCTGAATTCTTTTATTAACCATAATGTAAAATGATCTTATCGGGTCTCTGTTTGCCCTACCCTAGAAGTTTAATAGCGCATTTTACTCGTCACTTCATGTGCTTTGGGATGCCGCTAAGCCCAGTAAGCTATCTGAAATCGGAGAGACGTAAATTGAAGAAATGAGAAAGAATTATGCTGAATTCTTAAATTGACCATAATATAAAATGATCTAATCGGGTCTCTGTTTGCCCTACCCTAGAAGTTTAATATTGCATTTCACTCGCCATTTCATGCGCTTTGAGGTGCCGCTTAGCCCAATATGCTATCTGAAATAGGAGCGACGTAAATTGAACAAATGTGATAGAATTTCGCTGAATACTTATATTAACCAAAATATAAAATGACCTGATCGGGTCTCTGATTGCCCTATCATAGTAGTTTAGTAGTGCATTTTACTCGCCATTCCACGCGCTTTAAGATGCCACCTAGCCCAGTACGCTATCTGAAATAGGAGCGACGTAAGTTGAACAAATGTGATAGAATTACGCTGAATTCTTATATTAACCGTAATATAAAATGATCTAATCGGGTCTCTGATTGCCCTATCATAGAAGTTTAATAGTGCATTTTACTCGCCTTTCGACGCGCTTTAAGATGCCGCCTAGCCCAGTACGCTATCTGAAATAGGAGCGACGTAAATTGAACAAATGTGATAGAATTTCCCTGAAATCTTATATTAAACAAAATATAAAATGATCTAATCGGGTCTCTGATTGCCCTAGCATAGAAGTTTAATAGTGCATTTTACTCGCCATTCCGCGCGCTTTAGGATGCCGCCTAGCACAGTACGCTATCTGAAATAGGAGCGACGTAAATTGAACAAATGTGATAGAATTTTGCTGAATTCTTAAATTAACCATAATATAAAATGATCTAATCGGGTCTCTGTTTGCCCTACCCTAGAAGATTAGTAGTGCATTTTACTCGCCCTTCCACGCGCTTTAAGATGCCGCCTAGCCCTGTACGCTATCTGAAATAGGAGCGATGTAAGTTGAACAAATGTGATAGAATTACGCTGAATTCTTATATTAACCAAAATATAAAATGATCTAATCGGGTCTTTGTTTGCCCTACCCTAGAAGTTTAGTAGTGCATTTTACTCGCCCTTCCACGCGCTTTAAGATGCCGCTTAGCCCAATACGCTATCTGTAATAGCAGCGACGTAAATTGAACAAATGTGATAGAATTTCGGTGAATTCTTAAATTAACCATAATATAAAATGATCTAATCGGGTCTCTGTTTGCCCTACCCTAGAAGTGTAATAGTGCATTTTACTCGCCATTCCGCGCGCTTTAAGATGCCGCTTAGCCCAATACGCTATCTGAAATAGGAGCGACGTAAATGGAACAAATGTGATAGAATTTCCCTGAATTCTTATATTAACCTTAATGTAAAATGATCTAATCGGGTCTCTGTTCGTCCTACCATAGAAGTCTAATAGTGCATTTCACTCGTCATTTCATGCGCTTTGAGATGCCATATAGCCCATTACGCTATCTGAAATAGGAGCGACGTAAATTAAACAAAAGTGATACAATTTCGCTGAAATCTTTTATTAACCATAATGTAAAATGATTTAATCAGATCTCTGTTCGCCCTAGCCTAGAAGTTTAATAGTGCATTTTATTCGACATTCCATGCGCTTTGAGATTCCGCTTAGCCCAATACGCTGTCTGAAATAGGAGCGACGTAAATTGAACAAATGTGGTAGAATTTCGGTGAATTCTTATGTTAACCAAAATATAAAATGATCTAATCGGGTCTCTGATTGCCCTATCATAGAAGTTTAACAGTGCATTTTACTCGCCATTCCTCGCGTTTTAAGCTGCCGCCAAGCCCAGTACGCTAGCTGAAATCGGAACGACGTAAATTGAAAAAATGTGATAGAATTTTGCTGAATTCTTAAATTAACCATTATATAAAATGATCTAATCGGGTCTCTGATAGCCCTATCATAGAAGTTTAATAGTGCATTTTACTCGCCATTCCACGCGCTTTAAGATGCCGCCTAGCCCAGTACGCTATCTGAAAGAGGAGCGACGTAAGTTGAACAAATGTGATAGAATTACGCTGAATTCTTATATTAACCGTAATATAAAATGATCTATTCGGGTCTCTGATTGCCCTACCCTAGAAGTTTAATAGGGCATTTCACTCGACACTACATGCGCTTTGAGATGCCGCTAAGCCCAATAAGCTATCTGAAATAGGAGCAACGTAAATTGAACAAATGTGATAGAATTTCGCTGAATTCTTAAATTAACCATAATATAAAATGATCTAATCGGGTCTCTGTTTGCCCTACCCTAGAAGTTTAATAGTGCATTTCACTCGTCACTTCATGCGTTTTGAGATGCCGCTAAGCACAATAAGCTATCTGTAATAGGAGCGACGTAAATTGAACAAATGTGATAGAATTTCGCGGAATTCTTAAATTAACCATAATATAAAATGATTTAATCGGGTCTTTGTTTGCTCTACCCTAGAATTTTAATAGTGCATTTTACTCGTCATTTCATGCGCTTTGAGATGCCGCTTAGCCCAATACGCTATCTGAAATAGGAGCGACGTAAATTGAACAAATGTGATAGAATTTCGCTGAATTCTTATATTAACCGTAATATAAAATGATCTATTCGGGTTTCTGTTCGCCCTACCCCAGAAGTTTAATAGAGCATTTCACTCGTCAATCCATGCGCTTTGAGATGCCGCTTAGCCAAATACGCTATCTGAAATAGGAGCGACGTAAATTGAACAAATGTGATAGAATTTCGCTGAATTCTTATATTAACCAAAATACAAAATGATCTAATCGGGTCTCTGATTGCCCTATCATAGAAGTTTGATAGTGCATTTTACTCGCCATTCCACGCGCTTTAAGATGCCACCTAGCCCAGTACCCTATCTGTAATAGGAGCTACGTAAGTTGAACAAATGTGACAGAATTACGCTGAATTCTTATATTAACCTTAATGTAAAATGATCTAATCGGGTCTCTGTTCGCCCTACTCTAGAAGTTTAATAGTGCATTTCACTCGTCATTTCATGCGCTTTGAGATGCCGCTTAGCCCAATAAGCTATCTGAAATAGGAGCGACGTAAATTGAACAAATGTGATAGAATTTCGCTGAATTCTTATATTAACCGCAATATAAAATGATCTAATCGGGTCTCTGTTTGCCTTATCCTAGAAGTTTAATAGTGCATTTTACTCGCCATTCCGCGCGCTTTAAGATACCGCCTAGCCCAGTATGCTATCTGAATTAGGAACTACGTAAATTGAACAAATGTGATAGAATTTTGCTGAAGTCTTAAATTAAGCATAATATAAAATGATCTAATCGGGTCTCTGATTGCCCTACACTAGAAGTATAATAGTGGATTTTACTCGCCATTCCACGCGCCTTAAGATGCCGCCTATCCGAGTACGCTATTTGAAATAGGAGCAACGTAAATTGAACAAATGTGACAGAATTACGCTGAATCCTTATATTAACCGTAATATAAAATGATCTAATCGGATCTCTGTTTGCCTTATCCTAGAAGTTTAGTAGTGCATTTTACTCGCCATTTCATGCGCTTTGAGATGCCGCTTAGCCCAATACGCTATCTGTAATAGGAGCGACGTAAATTGAACAAATGTGATAGAATTTCGCTGAATACTTATATTAACCAAAATATAAAATGACCTGATCGGGTCTCTGATTGCCCTATCATAGTAGTTTAGTAGTGCATTTTACTCGCCCTTCCACGCGCTTTAAGATGCCGCCTAGCCCTGTACGCTATCTGAAATAGGAGCGATGTAAGTTGAACAAATGTGATCGAATTACGCTGAATTCTTATATTAACCGTAATATAAAATGATCTAATCCGGTATCTGTTTGCCTTACCCTAGAAGTTTAATGGTGCATTTTAATCGCCATTTCATGGGCATTGAGATGCCGCTTAGCCCAATACGCTATCTGAAATAGGAGCGACGTAAATGGAACAAATGTGATAGAATTTCCCTCGATTCTTATATTAACCTTAATGTAAAATGATCTACTCGGGTCTCTGTTCGCCCTACCATAGAAGTCTAATAGTGCATTTCACTCGTCATTTCATGCGCTTTGAGATGCCATATAGCCCATTACGCTATCTGAAATAGGAGCGACGTAAATTAAACAAAAGTGATACAATTTCGCTGAATTCTTATATTAACCAAAATATAGAATGATCTAATCAGGTCTCTGATTGCCCTATCATAGAAGTTCAATAGTGCATTTTACTCGCCACTTCATGCGCTTTGAGATGCCGCTTAGCTCAATACGCTATCTGAAATAGGAGCGACGTAAATTGAACAAATGTGATAGAATTTCGGTGAATTCTTAAATTAACCATAATATAAAATGATCTAATCGGGTCTCTGTTTGCCCTACCCTAGAAGTGTAATAGTGCATTTTACTCGCCATTCCACGCGCTTTAAGATGCCGCTTAGCCCAATACGCTATCTGAAATAGGAGCGACGTAAATGGAACAAATGTGATAGAATTTCCCTCGATTCTTATATTAACCTTAATGTAAAATGATCTAATCGGGTCTCTGTTCGCCCTACCATAGAAGTCTAATAGTGCATTTCACTCGTCATTTCATGCGCTTTGAGAAGCCATATAGCCCATTACGCTATCTGAAATAGGAGCGACGTAAATTAAACAAAAGTGATACAATTTCGCTGAATTCTTATATTAACCAAAATATAAAATGATCTAATCAGGTCTCTGATTGCCCTATCATAGAAGTTCAATAGTGCATTTCACTCGCCATTTCATGCGCTTTGAGATGCCGCTTAGCTCAATACGCTATCTGAAATAGGAGCGACGTAAATTGTACAAATGTGATAGAATTTCGCTGAAATCTTTTATTAACCATAATGTAAAATGATTTAATCAGCTCTCTGTTCGCCCTAGCCTAGAAGTTTAATAGTTCATTTTATTCGACATTCCATGCGCTTTGAGATTCCGCTTATCCCAATACGCTGTCTGAAATAGGAGCGACGTAAATTGAACAAATGTGATAGAATTTCGGTGAATTCTTATGTTAACCAAAATATAAAATGATCTAATCGGGTCTCTGATTGCCCTATCATAGAAGTTTAACAGTGCATTTTACTCGCCATTCCTCGCGTTTTAAGCTGCCGCCAAGCCCAGTACGCTAGCTGAAATAGGAACGACGTAAATTGAAAAAATGTGATAGAATTTTGCTGAATTCTTAAATTAACCATTATATAAAATGATCTAATCGGGTCTCTGTTTGCCCTACCCTAGAAGTTTAATAGTGCATTTTACTCGCCATTTCATGCACTTTGAGATGCTGATTAGCCCAATACGCTAACTGAAATAGGAGCGATGTAAATTGAACAAATGTGATAGAATTTCACTGAATTCTTATATTAAACAAAATATAAAATGATCTAATCGGGTCTCTGATTGCCCTAGCATAGAAGTTTAATAGTGCATTTTACTCGCCATTCCGCGCGCTTTAGGATGCCGCCTAGCCCAGTACGCTATCTGAAATAGGAGCGACGTAAATTGAACAAATGTGATAGAATTTTGCTGAATTCTTAAATTAACCATAATATAAAATGATCTAATCGGGTCTCTGTTTGCCCTACCCTAGAAGTTTAATAGTGCATTTCACTCGTCACTTCATGCGTTTTGAGATGCCGCTAAGCACAATAAGCTATCTGTAATAGGAGCGACGTAAATTGAGCAAATGTGATAGAATTTCGCTGAATTCTTTTATTAACCAAAATGTAAAATGATCTAATCGGGTCTCTGTTCGCCCTCGCCTAGAAGTTTAATAGTGCATTTTACTAGCCATTTCATGCGCTTTGAGATGCCGCTTAGCCCAATACACTATCTGAAATAGCAGCGACGTAAATTAAACAAATGTGATAGAATGTCCCTGAAATCTTATATTAACCTTAATGTAAAATGATCTAATCGGGTCTTTCTTCGACCAACCCTAGAAGTTTAATAGTGCATTTCACTCGTCACTTCATGCGCTTTGAGATGCCGCTAAGCACAATAAGCTATCTGTAATAGGAGCGACGTAAATTGAACAAATGTGATAGAATTTCGCTGAATTCTTATATTAACCAAAATATAAAATGATCTAATCGGGTCTCTGATAGCTCTATCATAGAAGTTTAATAGTGCATTTTACTCGCCATTCCACGCGCTTTAAGATGCCGCTTAGCCCAGTACGCTATCTGAAAGAGGAGCGACGTAAGTTGAACAAATGTGATAGAATTACGCTGAATTCTTATATTAACCGTAATATAAAATGATCTAATCGGGTCTCTGTTTGCCTTATCCTAGAAGTGTAATAGTGCATGTTACTCGCAATTTCATGCGCATTGAGATGCCGCTTAGCCCAATACGCTATCTGAAATAGGAGCGACGTAAATTGAACAAATGTGATAGAATTTCGCTGAATTCTTATATCAACCAAAATACAAAATGATCTAATCGGGTCTCTGATTGCCCTATCATAGAAGTTTGATAGTGCATTTCACTCGTCATTTCATGCGCTTTGAGATGCCGCTTAGCACAATAAGCTATCTGAAATAGGAGCGACGTAAATTGAACAAATGTGATAGAATTTCGCTGAATTCTTATATTAACCGCAATATAAAATGATCTAATCGGGTCTCTGTTTGCCTTATCCTAGAAGTTTAATAGTGCATTTTACTCGCCATTCCGCGCGCTTTAAGATACCGCCTAGCCCAGTATGCTATCTGAATTAGGAACTACGTAAATTGAACAAATGTGATAGAATTTTGCTGAAGTCTTAAATTAAGCATACTATAAAATGATCTAATCGGGTCTCTGATTGCCCTACACTAGAAGTATAATAGTGGATTTTACTCGCCATTCCACGCGCCTTAAGATGCCGCCTATCCGAGTACGCTATTTGAAATAGGAGCAACGTAAATTGAACAAATGTGACAGAATTACGCTGAATTCTTATATTAACCGTAATATAAAATGATCTAATCGGATCTCTGTTTGCCTTATCCTAGAAGTTTAGTAGTGCATTTTACTCGCCATTTCATGCGCTTTGAGATGCCGCTTAGCCCAATACGCTATCTGAAATAGGAGCGACGTAAATTGAACAAATGTGATAGAATTTCGCTGAATTCTAATATTAACCAAAATATGAAATGATCTAATCGGGTCTCTGATTGCCCTATCATAGAAGTTTGATAGTGTATTTTACTCGATATTCCACGCGCTTTAAGTTGCCGCCTAGCCCAGTACGCTAACTGAAATAGGAGCTACGTAAGTTGAACAAATGTGACAGAATTACGCTGAATTCTTATATTAACCGTAATATAAAATGATCTAATCGGGTCTCTGTTTGCCTTATCCTAGAAGCTTAGTAGTGCATTTTACTCGCCATTTCATGCGCTTTGAGATGCCGCTTAGCCCAATACGCTATCTGAAATAGGAGCGACGTAAATTGAACAAATGTGATAGAATTTCGCTGAATTCTTATATTAACCGCAATATAAAATGATCTAATCGGGTCTCTGTTTGCCTTATCCTAGAAGTTTAATAGTGCATTTTACTGGCCATTCCACGCGCTTTAAGATGCCGCCTAGCCCAGGACGCTATCTGAAATAGGAGCTACGTAAGTTGAACAAATGTGACAGAGTTACGCTGAATTCTTTTATTAAGCATAATATAAAATGATCTAATCGGGTCTCTGTTTGCCCTACCCTAGAAGTTTAATAGTGCATTTTACTCGCCATTTCTCGCGCTTTGAGATGCCGCTCAGCCCAATACGCTATCTGAAATATCAGCGACGTAAATTGAACAAATGTGAGAGAATTTCGCTGAATTCTTAAATTAACCATAATTTAAAATGATCTTATCGGGTCTCTGTTTGCACTACCCTAGAAGTTTAATAGTGCATTTTACTCGACATTTCTTGCGCTTTGAGATGCCGCTTAGTCCAATACGCTATCTGAAATATCAGCGACGTAAATTGAACAAATGTGAGTGAATTTCGCTGAATTCTTATATTAACCAAAATATAAAATGATCTAATCGGGTCTCTGATTGCCCTATCATAGAAGTTTAGCAGTGCATTTTACTCGCCCTTCCACGCGCTTTGAGGTACCGCCTAGCCCAGTACGCTATCTGAAATAGGAGCGACGTAAGTTGAACAAATGTGATAGAATTACGCTGAATTCTTATATTAACCGTAATATAAAATGATCTAATCGGGTCTCTGTTTGCCCTGCCCTAGAAGTTTAACAGTGCATTTTACTCGTCATTTCATGCGCTTTGAGATGCCGCATAGCCCAATACGCTATCTGAAATAGGAACGACGTAAATTGAACAAATGTGATAGAATTTTTCTGAATTCTTAAATTAACCATAATATAAAATGATCTAATCGGGTCTCTGTTTGCCCTACCCTTGAACTTTAATAGTGCATTTTACTCGCCATTCCACGCGCTTTAAGATGCCGCCTAGCCCAGTACGCTATCTGAAATAGGAGCGACGTATGTTGAACAAATGTGATAGAATTTCCCTGAATTCTTATATTAACCTTAATGTAAAATGATCTAATCGGGTCTCTGATTTCCCTATCATAGAAGTTTAATAGTGAATTTTACTCGCCATTCCACGCGCTTTAAGATGCCGCATAGCCCAGTACGCTATCTGAAATAGGAACGACGTAAATTGAACTAATGTGATAGAATTTTGCTGAATTCTTAAATTAACCATAATATAAAATGATCTAATGGGGTCTCTGTTTGCCCTACCCTAGAAGTTTGATAGTGCATTTTACTCGTTATTTCATGCGCTTTGAGATGCCGCTTAGCACAATACGCTATCTGAAATAGGAGCGATGTAAATTGATCAAATGTGATAGAATTTCGCTGAATTCTTTTATTAACCACAACGTAAAATGATCTAATCGGGTTTCTGTTCGCCCTAGCGTAGAAGCTTAATTGTGCATTTTATTCGTCATTTCATGCGCTTTGAGATGCCGCTTAGCCCAATACGCTATCTGAAATAGGAGCGACGTAAATTGAACAAATGTGATAGAATTTCGCTGAATTCTTATATTAACCAAAGTATCAAATGATCTAATCGGGTCTCTGTTTGCCCTACCCTAGAAGTTTAATAGTGCACTTCACTCGTCATTTCATGCGCTTTGCGATGCCGCTTAGCCCAATAAGCTATCTGAAATAGGAGCGACGTAAATTGAACAAATGTGATAGAATTTCGCTGAATTCTTATATTAACCAAAATATAAAATGATTTAATCGGGTCTCTGTTTGCCTTATCCTAGAAGTTTAATAGTGCATTTTACTCGCCATTCCACGCGCTTTAAGATGCCGCCTAGCCCAGGACGCTATCTGAAATAGGAGCTACGTAAGTTGAACAAATATGACAGAGTTACGCTGAATTCTTATATTAACCGCAATATAAAATGATCTAATCGGGTCTCTGTTTGCCTACCCTAGAAGTTTAGTAGTGCATTTTACTCGCCATGTCTTGCGCATTGAGATGCAGCTTACCCCAATACGCTATCTGAAATAGGAGCGACGTAAATTGAACAAATGTGATAGCATTACGCTGAATTCTTATATTAACCAAAATATTAAATGATCTAATCGGGTCTCTGATTGCCCTATCATAGAAGTTTAATAGTGCATTTTACTCGCCATTCCGCGCGCTTTAGGATGCCGCCTAGCCCAGTACGCTATCTGAAATAGGAGCGACGTAAATTGAACAAATGTGATAGAATTTTGCTGAATTCTTAAATTAACCAAAATATAAAATGATCTAATCGGGTCTCTGTTCGCCCTCGCCTAGAAGTTTAATAGTGCATTTTACTCGCCATTCCGCGCGCTTTAGGATGCCGCCTAGCCCAGTACGCTATCTGAAATAGGAGCGACGTAAATTGAACAAATGTGATAGAATTTTGCTGAATTCTTAAATTAACCATAATATAAAATGATCTAATCGGGTCTCTGTTTGCCCTACCCTAGAAGTTTAATAGTGCATTTCACTCGTCAGTTCATGCGTTTTGAGATGCCGCTAAGCACAATAAGCTATCTGTAATAGGAGCGACGAAAATTGAGCAAATGTGATAGAATTTCGCTGAATTCTTTTATTAACCAAAATGTAAAATGATCTAATCGGGTCTCTGTTCGCCCTCGCCTAGAAGTTTAATAGTGCATTTTATTCGCCATTTCATGCGCTTTGAGATGCCGCTTAGCCCAATACGCTATCTGAAATAGCAGCGACGTAAATTAAACAAATGTGATAGAATGTCCCTGAAATCTTATATTAAACAAAATGTAAAATGATCTAATCGGGTCTCTGATTGCCCTATCATAGAAGTTTAAGAGTGCATTTTACTCGCCATTTCTTGCGCTTTGAGATGCCGCATAGCCCAATACGCTATCTGAAATATCAGCGACGTAAGTTGTACAAATGTGATAGAATTTCGCTGAATTCTTATATTAACCGTAATATAAAATGATCTAATCGAGTCTCTGTTTGCCCTACCCTTGAAGTTTAATAGTGCATTTAACTCGCCATTTCATGCGCTTTGAGGTGCCGCTTAGCCCAATACAGTATCTGAAATAGGAGCGACGTAAATTGAACAAATGTGATAGAATTTCGCTGAATTCTTATATTAACCAAAATATAAAATGATCTAATCGGGTCTCTGTTTGCCCTACCCTAGAAGTTTAGTAGTGCATTTTACGCGCCCTTCCACGCGCTTTAAGACGCCGCGTAGCCCAGTACGCTATCTGAAATAGGAGCGACGTAAGTTGAACAAATGTAATAGAATTACGCTGAATTCTTATATTAACCGTAATATAAAATGATCTAATCGGGTATCTGTTTGCCTTACCCTAGAAGTTTAATAGTGCATTTTAATCGCCATTTCATGGGCTTTGAGATGCCGCTTAGCCCAATACGCTATCTGAAATAGCAGCGACGTAAATTGAACAAATGTGATAGAATTTCCCTGAATTCTTATATTAACCTTAATGTAAAATGATCTAATCGGGTCTCTGTTCGCCCTACCATAGAAGTCTAATAGTGCATTTCACTCGTCATTTCATGCGCTTTGAGATGCCGCTTAGCCCATTACGCTATCTGAAATAGGAGCGACGTAAATTAAACAAAAGTGATGCAATTTCGCTGAATTCTTATATTAACCAAAATATAAAATGATCTAATCAGGTCTCTGATTGCCCTATCATAGAAGTTCAATAGTGCATTTTACTCGCCATTTCATGCGCTTTGAGATGCCGCTTAGCTCAATACGCTATCTGAAATAGGAGCGACGTAAATTGTACAAATGTGATAGAATTTCGCTGAAATCTTTTATTAACCATAATGTAAAATGATTTAATCAGCTCTCTGTTCGCCCTAGCCTAGAAGTTTAATAGTGCATTTTATTCGACATTCCATGCGCTTTGAGATTCCGCTTAGCCCAATACGCTATCTGAAATAGGAGCGACGTAAATTGAACAAATGTGATAGAATTTCCCTGAATTCTTATATTAACCAAAATATAAAATGATCGAATCAGGTCTCTGATTGCCCTATCATAGATGTTTAATAGTGCATTGTACTCGCCATTCCACGCGCTTTAAGATGCCGCCTGGCCCAGTACGCTATCTGAAATAGGAGCGACGTAAATTGAACAAATGTGATAGAATTTGGCTGAATTCTTATATTAACCAAAATATAAAATGATCTATTCGGGTCTCTGATTGCCCTATCATAGAAGTTTTATAGTTCATTTTACTCGCCATTCCACGCGCTTTAAGATGCCGCCTAGCCTAGTATGCCATCTGGCATAGGAACGGCGTAAATTGAACAAATGTTATAGAATTTTGCTGAATTCTTAAATTAACCATAATATAAAATGATCTAATCGGGTCTCTGTTTGCCCTACCCTAGAAGTTTAATAGTGCATTTTACTCGACATTTCTTGCGCTTTGAGATGCCGCTTATCCCAATACGCTATCTGAAATATCAGCGACGTAAATTGAACAAATGTGAGAGAATTTCGCTGAATTCTTATATTAACCAAAATATAAAATGATCTAATCGGGTCTCTGATTGCCCTATCATAGAAGTTTAGTAGTGCATTTTACTCGCCCTTCCACGCGCTTTGAGATGCCGCCTAGCCCAGTACGCTATCTGAAATAGGAGCGACGTAATTTGAACAAATGTGATAGAATTACGCTGAATTCTTATATTAACCGTAATATAAAATGATCTAATCGGGTCTCTGTTTGCCTTACGCTAGAAGTTTAGTAGTGCATTTTACTCGCCATTTCATACGCTTTGAGATGCCGCTTAGCCCAATACGCTATCTGAAATAGGAGCGACGTAAATTGAACAAATGTGATAGAATTTCCCTGAATTCTTATATTAACCTTAATGTAAAATGATCTAATCGGTTCTCTGTTTGCCCTACCCTAAAAGTTTAACAGTGCATTTTACTCGCCATTTCATGCGCTTTGAGATGCCGCTTAGCCCAATACGCTATCACAAATATCAGCGACGTAAATTGAACAAATGTGAGAGAATTTCGCTGAATACTTATATTAACCAAAATATAAAATGATGTAATCGGGTCTCTGATTGCCCTATCATAGAAGTTTAGTAGTGCATTTTACTCGACCTTTCACGCGCTTTGAGATGCCGCCTAGCCCACTACGCTACCTGAAATAGGAGCGACGTAAATTGAACAAATGTGATAGAATTTTTCTGAATTCTTAAATTAACCATAATATAAAATGATCTAATCGGGTCTCTGTTTGCCCTACCCTAGAAGTTTAATAGTGCATTTTACTCGCCATTTCATGCGCTTTGAGATGCCGCTTAGCCCAATACGCTATCTGAAATAGGAGCGACGTAAATTGAACAAATGTGATAGAATTTCGCTGAATTCTAATATTAAACAAAATATGAAATGATCTAATCGTGTCTCTGTTTGCCCTACCCTAGAAGTTTAATAGTGCATTTTACTCGCCATGTCTTGCGCTTTGAGATGCAGCTTACCCCAATACGCTATCTGAAATAGGAGCGACGTAAATTGAACAAATGTGATAGAATTTCGCTGAATTCTTATATTAACCAAAACATAAAATGATCTAATCGGGTCTCTGATTGCCCTATCATAGAAGTATAATAGTGCATTTTACTCGCCATTCCACGCGCTTTAATATGCCGCCTAGCCCAGTACGCTATCTGCAATAGGAGCGGCGTAAGTTGAACAAATGTGATAGAATTACGCTGAATTCTTATATTAACCGTAATATAAAATGATCTAATCGGGTCTCTGTTTGCCTTATCCTAGAAGCTTAGTAGTGCATTTTACTCGCCATTTCATGCGCTTTGAGATGCCGCTTAGCCCAATACGCTATCTGAAATAGGAGCGACGTAAATTGAACAAATGTGATAGAATTTCGCTGAATTCTTATATTAACCAAAATATAAAATGATCTAATCGGGTCTCTGTTTGCCCTACGCTAGAAGTTTAATAGTGCATTTTACTCGCCATTCCACGCGCTTTAGGATGCCGCCTAGCCTAGTACGCTATCTGAAAGAGGAGCGACGTAAGTTGAACAAATGTGATAGAATTACGCTGAATTCTTATATTAACCGTAATATAAAATGATCTAATCGGGTCTCTGTTTGCCTTATCCTAGAAGTGTAATAGTGCATGTTACTCGCCATTTCATGCGCATTGAGATGCCGCTTAGCCCAATACGCTATCTGAAATAGGAGCGACGTAAATTGAACAAATGTGATAGAATTTCGCTGAATTCTTATATTAACCGTAATATAAAATGATCTATTCGGGTTTCTGTTCGCGCTACCCCAGAAGTTTAATAGAGCATTTCACTCGCCAATCCATGCGCTTTGAGATGCCGCTTAGCCCATTACGCTATCTGAAATAGGAGCGACGTAAATTAAAAAAAAGTGATGCAATTTCGCTGAATTCTTATATTAACCAAAATATAAAATGATCTAATCAGGTCTCTGATTGCCCTATCATAGAAGTTCAATAGTGCATTTTACTCGCCATTTCATGCGCTTTGAGATGCCGCTTAGCTCAATACGCTATCTGAAATAGGAGCGACGTAAATTGTACAAATGTGATAGAATTTCGCTGAAATCTTTTATTAACCATAATGTAAAATGATCTAATCGGGTCTCTGTTTGCCCTACCCTAGAAGTTTAATAGTGCATTTTACTCGTCATTTCATGCGCTTTGAGATGCCGCATAGCCCAATACGCTATCTGAAATAGGAACGACGTAAGTTGAACAAATGTGATAGAATTTTTCTGAATTCTTAAATTAACCATAATATAAAATGATCTAATCGGGTCTCTGTTTGCCCTACCCTTGAAGTTTAATAGTGCGTTTTACTCGCCATTTCATGCGCTTTGAGATGCCGCTACTCCCAATACGCTATCTGAAATAGGAGCGACGTAAATTGAACAAATCTGATAGAATTTCGCTGCATTCTTATATTAACCGTAATATAAAATGATCTAATCGGGTCTCTGTTTGCCTTATCCTAGAAGCTTA
Organism: Macropis europaea; assembly: GCA_916610135.2. Taxonomy (NCBI): domain Eukaryota; kingdom Metazoa; phylum Arthropoda; class Insecta; order Hymenoptera; family Melittidae; genus Macropis; species Macropis europaea. Next base: position 35,766 of record CAKAJE020001752.1, on the reverse strand, counting down.
GTAGTGCATTTTACTCGCCATTTCATGCGCTTTGAGATGCCGCTTAGCCCAATACGCTATCTGAAATAGGAGCGACGTAAATTGAACAAATGTGATAGAATTTTTCTGAATTCTTAAATTAACCATAATATAAAATGATCTAATCGGGTCTCTGTTTGCCTTATCCTAGAAGTGTAATAGTGCATGTTACTCGCCATTTCATGCGCATTGAGATGCCGCTTAGCCCAATACGCTATCTGAAATAGGAGCGACGTAAATTGAACAAATGTGATAGAATTTCGCTGAATTCTTATATTAACCGTAATATAAAATGATCTATTCGGGTTTCTGTTCGCCCTACCCCAGAAGTTTAATAGAGCATTTCACTCGCCAATCCATGCGCTTTGAGATGCCGCTTAGCCCATTACGCTATCTGAAATAGGAGCGACGTAAATTAAAAAAAAGTGATGCAATTTCGCTGAATTCTTATATTAACCAAAATATAAAATGATCTAATCAGGTCTCTGATTGCCCTATCATAGAAGTTCAATAGTGCATTTTACTCGCCATTTCATGCGCTTTGAGATGCCGCTTAGCTCAATACGCTATCTGAAATAGGAGCGACGTAAATTGTACAAATGTGATAGAATTTCGCTGAAATCTTTTATTAACCATAATGTAAAATGATTTAATCAGCTCTCTGTTCGCCCTAGCCTAGAAGTTTAATAGTGCATTTTACTCGACATTTCTTGCGCTTTGAGATGCCGCTTAGCCCAATACGCTATCTGAAATATCAGCGACGCAAATTGAACAAATGTGAGAGAATTTCGCTGAATTCTTATATTAACCATAATATAAAATGATCTAATCGGGTCTCTGTTTGCCCTACCCTAGAAGTTTAATAGTGCATTTTACTCGTCATTTCATGCGCTTTGAGATGCCGCATAGCCCAATACGCTATCTGAAATAGGAACGACGTAAGTTGAACAAATGTGATAGAATTTTTCTGAATTCTTAAATTAACCATAATATAAAATGATCTAATCGGGTCTCTGTTTGCCCTACCCTTGAAGTTTAATAGTGCATTTTACTCGCCATTTCATGCGCTTTGAGATGCCGCTACTCCCAATACGCTATCTGAAATAGGAGCTACGTAAGTTGAACAAATGTGACAGAATTACGCTGAATTCTTATATTAACCGCAATATAAAATGATCTAATCGGGTCTCTGTTTGCCTTATCCTAGAAGTTTAATAGTGCATGTTACTCGCCATTTCATGTGCATTGAGATGCCGCTTAGCCCAATACGCTATCTGAAATAGGAGCGACGTAAATTGAACAAATGTGATAGAATTTCGCTGAATTCTTAAATTAACCATAATATAAAATGATCTTATCGGGTCTCTGTTTGCCCTACCCTAGAAGTTTAATAGTGCATTTTACTCCACATTTCTTGCGCTTTGAGATGCCGCTTAGCCCAATACGCTATCAGAAATATCAGCGACGTAAATTGAACAAATGTGAGAGAATTTCGCTGAATTCTTATATTAACCAAAATATAAAATGATGTAATCGGGTCTCTGATTGACCTATCATAGAAGTTTAGTAGTGCATTTTACTCGCCCTTCCACGCGCTTTGAGATGCCGCCTAGCCCACTACGCTATCTGAAATAGGAGCGACGTAAGTTGAACAAATGTGATAGAATTACGCTGAATTCTTATATTAACCGTAATATAAAATGATCTAATCGGGTCTCTGTTCGCCCTACCCTAGAAGTCTAATAGTGCATTTTACTCGTCATTTCATGCGCTTTGAGATGTCGCATAGCCCAATACGCTATCTGAAATAGGAACGACGTAAATTGAACAAATGTGATAGAATTTTTCTGAATTCTTAAATTAACCATAATATAAAATGATCTAATCGGGTCTCTGTTTGCCCTACCCTTGAAGTTTAATAGTGCATTTTACTCGCCATTTCATGCGCTTTGAGATGCCGCTTAGCCCAATACGCTATCTGAAATAGGAGCGACGTAAATTGAACAAATGTGATAGAATTTCGCTGAATTCTTATATTAACCAAAATATAAAATGATCTAATCGGGTCTCTGATTGCCCTATCATAGAAGTTTGATAGTGCATTTTACTCGACTTTCCACGCGCTTTAAGTTGCCGCCTAGCCCAGTACGCTATCTGAAATAGGAGCTACGTAAGTTGAACAAATGTGACAGAATTACGCTGAATTCTTATATTAACCGCAATATAAAATGATCTAATCGGGTCTCTGTTTGCCTTATCCTAGAAGTTTAATAGTGCATTTTACTCGCCGTTTCATGCGCTTTGAGATGCCGCTTAGCCCAATACGCTATCTGGAATAGGAGCGACGTAAATTGAACAAATGTGATAGAATTTCCGTGAATTCTTATATTAACCGTAATATAAAATGATCTATTCGGGTTTCTGTTCGCCCTACCCCAGAAGTTTAGTAGAGCATTTCACTCGTCAATCCATGCGCTTTGAGATGCCGCTTAGCCCAATACGCTATCTGAAATAGGAGCGACGTAAATTGAACAAATGTGATAGAATTTTGCTGAATTCTTATATTAACCAAAATATAAAATGATCTAATCGGGTCTCTGATTGCCCTATCATAGAAGTTTAATAGTGCATTTTACTCGCCATTCCGCGCGCTTTACGATACCGCCTAGCCCAGTATGCTATCTGAAATAGGAACTACGTAAATTGAACAAACGTGATAGAATTTTGCGGAATTCTTAAATTAAGCATAATATAAAATGATCTAATCGGGTCTCTGATTGCCCTACACTAGAAGTATAATAGTGCATTTTACTCGCCAGTTCATGCGCTTTGAGATGCCGCTTAGCCCAATACGCTATCTGAAATAGGAGCGACGTAAATTAAACAAATGTAATAGAATTTCGCTGAATTCTTATATTAACCAAAATACAAAATGATCTAATCGGGTCTCTGATTGCCCTACCCTAGAAGTTTAATAGTGCATTTTACTCGCCATTCCACGCGCTTTAAGGTGCCGCCTAGCCCAGTACGCTATCTGAAATAGGAGCTACGTACGTTGAACAAATGTGACAGAATTACGCTGAATTCTTATATTAACCGTAATATAAAATGATCTAACCGGGTCTCTGTTTGCCTTATCCTAGAAGTTTAATAGTGCATTTTACTCGCCATTTCATGCGCTTTGAGATGCCGCATAGCCCAATACGCTATCTGAAATAGGAGCGACGTAAATTGAACAAATGTGATAGAATTTCGCTGAATTCTTATATTAACCTCAATGTAAAATGATCTAATCGGGTCTTTGTTCGCCCTACCCTAGAAGATTAATAGTGCATTTCACTCGCCATTTCATGCGCTTTGAGATGCCGCTTAGGCCAATACGCTATCTGACATAGGAGCTACGTAAGTTGAACAAATGTGATAGAATTTTGCTGAAGTCTTAAATTAACCATAATATAAAATGATATAATCGGGTCTCTGTTTGCCCTACCCAAGAACTTTAATAGTGCATTTCTCTCGTCATTTCATGCGCTTTGAGATGCCCCTTAGCCCAATACGCTATCTGAAATAGGAGCGACGTAAATTGAACAAATGTGATTGAATTTCCATGAAATCTTATATTAAACAAAATATAAAATGATCTAAACGAGACTCTGATTGCCCTATCACAGAAGTTAAGTAGTGCATTTTACTCGCCCTTCCACGCGCTTTAAGATGCCGCCTAGCCCAGTACACTATCTGAAATAGGAGCGACGTATGTTGAACAAATGTGATATAATTACGCTGAATTCTTATATTAACCGTAATATTAAATGATCTAATCGGGTCTCGGTTTGCCTTACCCTAGAAGTTTAATAGTGCATTTTACTCGCCATTTCATGCGCTTTGAGATGCCGCTTAGCCCAGTACGCTATCTGCAACATGAGCGACGTAAATTGAACAAATGTGATAGAATTTCGCTGAATTCTTAAATTAACCATAATATAAAATGATCTAATCGGGTCTCTGTTTGCCCTACCCTAGAAGTTTAATAGTACATTTTACTCGCCATTTCTTGCGCTTTGAGATGCCGCTTAGCCCAATACGCTATCTGAAATATCAGCGACGTAAATTGAACAAATGTGAGAGAATCTCGCTGAATTCTTATATTAACCTTAATGTAAAATGATCGAATCGGGTCTCTGTTCGCCCTACCCTAGAAGATTACTAGTGCATTTCACACGCCATTTCATGCGCTTTGAGATGCCGCTTAGCTCAATAAGCTATCTGAAATAGGAGCGACGTAAATTGGACAAATGTGATAGAATTTTTCTGAATTCTTAAATAAACCATAATATGAAATGATCTAATCGGGTCTCTGTTTGCCCTACCCTAGAGGTTTAACAGTGCATTTTACTCGCCATTTCATGCGCTTTGAGATGCCGCTTAGCCCAATACGCTATCTGAAATAGGAGCGACGTAAATTGAACAAATGTGATAGAATTTCGCTGAATTCTTATATTAACCAAAATATAAAATGATCTAATCGGGTCTCTGATTGCCCTACCATAGAAGTTTGATTGTGTATTTTACTCGACATTCCACGCGCTTTAAGTTGCCGCCTAGCCCAGTACGCTATCTGAAATAGGAGCTACGTAAGTTGAACAAATGTGACAGGGTTACGCTGAATTCTTATATTTACCGTAATATAAAATGATCTAACCGGGTCTCTGTTTGCCTTATCCTAGAAGTTTAATAGTGCATTTTACTCGACATTTCATGCGCTTTGAGATGCCGCATAGCCCAATACGCTATCTGAAATAGGAGCGACGTAAATTGAACAAATGTGATAGAATTTCGCTGAATTCTTATATTAACCTCAATGTAAAATGATCTAATCGGGTCTTTGTTCGCCCTACCCTAGAAGATTAATAGTGCATTTCACTCGCCATTTCATGCGCTTTGAGATGCCGCTTAGCCCAATACGCTATCTGACATAGGAGCGACGTAAATTGAACAAATGTGATAGAATTTCGCTGAATTCTTAAATTAACCATAATATAAAATGATCTAATGGGGTCTCTGATTGCCCTACCCTAGAAGATTAATAGTGCATTTCACTCGCCATTTCGTGCTCTTTGAGATGCCCCTTAGCCCAATACGCTATCTGACATAGGAGCGACGTAAATTAAACAAATGTGATAGAATTTCGCTGAATTCTTATATTAACCAAAATATAAAATGATCTAATCGGGTCTCTGATTGCCCTATCATAGAAGTTTAATAGTGCATTTTACTCGCCATTCCACGCGCTTTAAGTTGCCGCCTAGCCCAGTACGCTATCTGAAATAGGAGCTACGTAAGTTGAACAAATGTGATAGAATTTTGCTGAAGTCTTAAATTAACCATAATATAAAATGATATAATCGGGTCTCTGATTGCCCTACCCTAGAAGATTAATAGTGCATTTCACTCGCCATTTCGTGCGCTTTGAGATGCCCCTTAGCCCAATACGCTATCTGACATAGGAGCGACGTAAATTAAACAAATGTGATAGAATTTCGCTGAATTCTTATATTAACCAAAATATAAAATGATCTAATCGGGTCTCTGATTGCCCTATCATAGAAGTTTAATAGTGCATTTTACTCGCCATTCCACGCGCTTTAAGTTGCCGCCTAGCCCAGTACGCTATCTGAAATAGGAGCTACGTAAGTTGAACAAATGTGATAGAATTTTGCTGAAGTCTTAAATTAACCATAATATAAAATGATATAATCGGGTCTCTGTTTGCCCTACCCACGAACTTTAATAGTGCATTTCTCTCGTCATTTCATGCGCTTTGAGATGTCCCTTAGCCCAATACGCTATCTGAAATAGGAGCGACGTAAATTGAACAAATGTGATAGAATTTCCATGAAATCTTATATTAAACAAAATATCAAATGATCTAAACGAGACTCTGATTGCCCTATCACAGAAGTTTAGTAGTGCATTTTACTCGCCCTTCCACGCGCTTTAAGATGCCGCCTAGCCTAGTACGCCATCTGGCATAGGAACGGCGTAAATTGAACAAATGTTATAGAATTTTGCTGAATTCTTATATTAACCATAATGTAAAATGATTTAATCAGCTCTCTGTTCGCCCTAGCCTAGAAGTTTAATAGTGCATTTTACTCGACATTTCTTGCGCTTTGAGATGCCGCTTAGCCCAATACGCTATCTGAAATATCAGCGACGTAAATTGAACAAATGTGAGAGAATTTCGCTGAATTCTTATATTAACCATAATATAAAATGATCTAATCGAGTCTCTGTTCGCCCTACCCTAGAAGTTTAATAGTGCATTTTACTCGTCATTTCATGCGCTTTGAGATGCCGCATAGCCCAATACGCTATCTGAAATAGGAACGACGTAAGTTGAACAAATGTGATAGAATTTTTCTGAATTCTTAAATTAACCATAATATAAAATGATCTAATCGGGTCTCTGTTTGCCCTACCCTTGAAGTTTAATAGTGCATTTTACTCGCCATTTCATGCGCTTTGAGATGCCGCTACTCCCAATACGCTATCTGAAATAGGAGCTACGTAAGTTGAACAAATGTGACAGAATTACGCTGAATTCTTATATTAACCGCAATATAAAATGATCTAATCGGGTCTCTGTTTGCCTTATCCTAGAAGTTTAATAGTGCATGTTACTCGCCATTTCATGTGCATTGAGATGCCGCTTAGCCCAATACGCTATCTGAAATAGGAGCGACGTAAATTGAACAAATGTGATAGAATTTCGCTGAATTCTTAAATTAACCATAATATAAAATGATCTTATCGGGTCTCTGTTTGCCCTACCCTAGAAGTTTAATAGTGCATTTTACTCCACATTTCTTGCGCTTTGAGATGCCGCTTAGCCCAATACGCTATCAGAAATATCAGCGACGTAAATTGAACAAATGTGAGAGAATTTCGCTGAATTCTTATATTAACCAAAATATAAAATGATGTAATCGGGTCTCTGATTGACCTATCATAGAAGTTTAGTAGTGCATTTTACTCGCCCTTCCACGCGCTTTGAGATGCCGCCTAGCCCACTACGCTATCTGAAATAGGAGCGACGTAAGTTGAACAAATGTGATAGAATTACGCTGAATTCTTATATTAACCGTAATATAAAATGATCTAATCGGGTCTCTGTTCGCCCTACCCTAGAAGTTTAATAGTGCATTTTACTCGTCATTTCATGCGCTTTGAGATGTCGCATAGCCCAATACGCTATCTGAAATAGGAACGACGTAAATTGAACAAATGTGATAGAATTTTTCTGAATTCTTAAATTAACCATAATATAAAATGATCTAATCGGGTCTCTGTTTGCCCTACCCTTGAAGTTTAATAGTGCATTTTACTCGCCATTTCATGCGCTTTGAGATGCCCCTTAGCCCAATACGCTATCTGAAATAGGAGCGACGTAAATTGAACAAATGTGATAGAATTTCAATGAAATCTTATATTAAACAAAATATCAAATGATCTAAACGAGACTCTGATTGCCCTATCACAGAAGTTTAGTAGTGCATTTTACTCGCCCTTCCACGCGCTTTAAGATGCCGCCTAGCCTAGTACGCCATCTGGCATAGGAACGGCGTAAATTGAACAAATGTTATAGAATTTTGCTGAATTCTTATATTAACCATAATGTAAAATGATTTAATCAGCTCTCTGTTCGCCCTAGCCTAGAAGTTTAATAGTGCATTTTACTCGACATTTCTTGCGCTTTGAGATGCCGCTTAGCCCAATACGCTATCTGAAATATCAGCGACGTAAATTGAACAAATGTGAGAGAATTTCGCTGAATTCTTATATTAACCATAATATAAAATGATCTAATCGAGTCTCTGTTTGCCCTACCCTAGAAGTTTAATAGTGCATTTTACTCGTCATTTCATGCGCTTTGAGATGCCGCATAGCCCAATACGCTATCTGAAATAGGAACGACGTAAGTTGAACAAATGTGATAGAATTTTTCTGAATTCTTAAATTAACCATAATATAAAATGATCTAATCGGGTCTCTGTTTGCCCTACCCTTGAAGTTTAATAGTGCATTTTACTCGCCATTTCATGCGCTTTGAGATGCCGCTACTCCCAATACGCTATCTGAAATAGGAGCTACGTAAGTTGAACAAATGTGACAGAATTACGCTGAATTCTTATATTAACCGCAATATAAAATGATCTAATCGGGTCTCTGTTTGCCTTATCCTAGAAGTTTAATAGTGCATGTTACTCGCCATTTCATGTGCATTGAGATGCCGCTTAGCCCAATACGCTATCTGAAATAGGAGCGACGTAAATTGAACAAATGTGATAGAATTTCGCTGAATTCTTAAATTAACCATAATATAAAATGATCTTATCGGGTCTCTGTTTGCCCTACCCTAGAAGTTTAATAGTGCATTTTACTCCACATTTCTTGCGCTTTGAGATGCCGCTTAGCCCAATACGCTATCAGAAATATCAGCGACGTAAATTGAACAAATGTGAGAGAATTTCGCTGAATTCTTATATTAACCAAAATATAAAATGATGTAATCGGGTCTCTGATTGACCTATCATAGAAGTTTAGTAGTGCATTTTACTCGCCCTTCCACGCGCTTTGAGATGCCGCCTAGCCCACTACGCTATCTGAAATAGGAGCGACGTAATTTGAACAAATGTGATAGAATTACGCTGAATTCTTATATTAACCGTAATATAAAATGATCTAATCGGGTCTCTGTTCGCCCTACCCTAGAAGTTTAATAGCGCATTTTACTCGTCATTTCATGCGCTTTGAGATGTCGCATAGCCCAATACGCTATCTGAAATAGGAACGACGTAAATTGAACAAATGTGATAGAATTTTTCTGAATTCTTATATTAACCATAATATAAAATGATCTAATCGGGTCTCTGTTTGCCCTACCCTTGAAGTTTAATAGTGCATTTTACTCGCCATTTCATGCGCTTTGAGATGCCGCTTAGCCCAATACGCTATATGAAATAGGAGCGACGTAAATTGAACAAATGTGATAGAATTTCGCTGAATTCTTATATTAACCAAAATATAAAATGATCTAATCGGGTCTCTGATTGCCCTATCATAGAAGTTTGATAGTGCATTTTACTCGACTTTCCACGCGCTTTAAGTTGCCGCCTAGCCCAGTGCGCTATCTGAAATAGGAGCTACGTAAGTTGAACAAATGTGACAGAATTACGCTGAATTCTTATATTAACCGCAATATAAAATGATCTAATCGGGTCTCTGTTTGCCTTATCCTAGAAGTTTAATAGTGCATTTTACTGGCCGTTTCATGCGCTTTGAGATGCCGCTTAGCCCAATACGCTATCTGGAATAGGAGCGACGTAAATTGAACAAATGTGATAGAATTTCCGTGAATTCTTATATTAACCGTAATATAAAATGATCTATTCGGGTTTCTGTTCGCCCTACCCCAGAAGTTTAGTAGAGCATTTCACTCGCCAATCCATGCGCTTTGAGATGCCGCTTAGCCCATTACGCTATCTGAAATAGGAGCGACGTAAATTAAAAAAAAGTGATGCAATTTCGCTGAATTCTTATATTAACCAAAATATAAAATGATCTAATCAGGTCTCTGATTGCCCTATCATAGAAGTTCAATAGTGCATTTTACTCGCCATTTCATGCGCTTTGAGATGCCGCTTAGCTCAATACGCTATCTGAAATAGGAGCGACGTAAATTGTACAAATGTGATAGAATTTCGCTGAAATCTTTTATTAACCATAATGTAAAATGATTTAATCAGCTCTCTGTTCGCCCTAGCCTAGAAGTTTAATAGTGCATTTTATTCGACTTTCCATGCGCTTTGAGATTCCGCTTAGCCCAATACGCTATCTGAAATAGGAGCGACGTAAATTGAACAAATGTGATAGAATTTCCCTGAATTCTTATATTAACCAAAATATAAAATGATCGAATCAGGTCTCTGATTGCCCTATCATAGAAGTTTAATAGTGCATTGTACTCGCCATTCCACGCGCTTTAAGATGCCGCCTAGCCCAGTACGCTATCTGAAATATGAGCGACGTAAATTGAACAAATGTGATAGAATTTTGCTGAATTCTTATATTAACCGTAATATAAAATGATCTAATCGGGTCTCTGTTTGCCTTATCCTAGAAGTTTAATAGTGCATGTTACTCGCCATTTCATGCGCTTTGAGATGCCGCTTAGCCCAATACGCTATCTGAAATAGGAGCGACGTAAATTGAACAAATGTGATAGAATTTCGCTGAATTCTTATATTAACCAAAATATAAAATGATCTAATCGGGTCTCTGATTGCCCTATCATAGAAGTTTGATAGTGCATTTTACTCGACTTTCCACGCGCTTTAAGTTGCCGCCTAGCCCAGTACGCTATCTGAAATAGGAGCTACGTAAGTTGAACAAATGTGACAGAATTACGCTGAATTCTTATATTAACCGCAATATAAAATGATCTAATCGGGTCTCTGTTTGCCTTATCCTAGAAGTTTAATAGTGCATTTTACTCGCCGTTTCATGCGCTTTGAGATGCCGCTTAGCCCAATACGCTATCTGGAATAGGAGCGACGTAAATTGAACAAATGTGATAGAATTTCCGTGAATTCTTATATTAACCGTAATAGAAAATGATCTATTCGGATTTCTGTTCACCCTACCCCAGAAGTTTAGTAGAGCATTTCACTCGTCAATCCATGCGCTTTGAGATGCCGCTTAGCCCAGTACGCTATCTGAAATAGGAGCGACGTAAATTGATCAAATGTGATAGAATTTCGCTGAATTCTTTTATTAACCATAACGTAAAATGATCTAATCGGGTCTCTGTTCGCCCTAGCGTAGAAGCTTAATTGTGCATTTTATTCGTCATTTCATGCGCTTTGAGATGCCGCTTAGCCCAATACGCTATCTGACATAGGAGCGACGTAAATTGAACAAATGTGATAGAATTTCGCTGAATTCTTGAATTAACCATAATATAAAATGATCTTATCGGGTGTCTGTTTGCCCTACCCTAGAAGTTTAATAGTGCATTTTACTTGCCTTTTCTTGCGCTTTGAGATGCCGCTTAGCCTAATACTCTATCTGAAATATCAGCGACGTAAATTGAACAAATGTGATAGAATTTCCCTGAAATCTTATATTAAACAAAATATAAGATGATCTAAACGGGATTCTGATTGCCCTATCATAGAAGTTTAGTAGTGCATTTTACTCGCCCTTCCACGCGCTTTAAGATGCCGCCTAGCCCAGTACACTATCTGAAATAGGAGCGACGTATGTTGAACAAATGTGATAGATTTACGCAGAATTCTTATATTAACCGTAATATAAAATGATCTAATCGGGTCTCTGTTTGCCTTACCCTAGAAGTTTAATAGTGCATTTTACTCGCCATTTCATGCGCTTTGAGATGCCGCTTAGCCCAATACGCTATCTGCATTAGGAGCGACGTAAATTGAACAAATGTGATAGAATTTCGCTGAATTCTTAAATTAACCATAATATAAAATGATCGAATCGGGTCTCTGTTTGCCCTACCCTAGAAGCTTAATAGTTCATTTTACTTGCCATTTCTTGCGCTTTGAGATGCCGCTTAGCCCAATAAGCTATCTGAAATAGGAGCGACGTAAATTGACCAAATGTGATACAATTTCGCTGAATTCTTATATAACCAAAATATAAAATGATCTAATCGGGTCTCTGATTCCCCTATCATAGAAGTTTAATAGTGAATTTTACTCGCCATTCCACGCGCTTTAAGATGCCGCTTAGCCCAATACGCTATCAGCAATAGGAGCGACGTAAATTGAACAAATGTGATAGAATTTCGCTGAATTCTTAAATTAACCATAATATAAAATGATCTAATCGGGTCTCTGTTTGCCCTACCCTAGAAGTTTAACAGTGCATTTTACTCTCCATTTCATGCGTTTTGAGATGCCGCTTAGCCCAATACGCTATCTGAAATAGGAGCGACGTAAATTGAACAAATGTGATAGAATTTCCCTGAATACTTATATTAACCTTAATGTAAAATGATCTAATCGGGTCTCTGTTCGCCTTTCCCTAGAAGTTTAATAGTGCATTTCACTCTCCATTTCATGCGCTTTGAGATGCCGCTTAGCCCAATACGCTATCTGCAATAGGAGCGACGTAAATAGAACAATTGTGATAGAATTTCGCTGAATTCTTATATTAACCAAAATATAAAATGATCTAATCGGCTCTCTGATTGCCGTATCATAGAAGTTTCGTAGTGCATTTTACTCGACATTCTTCGCGTTTTAAGATGCCGCCTAGCCCAGTACGCTAGCTGAAATAGGAACGACGTAAATTGAACAAATGTGATAGAATTTCCCTGAATACTTATATTAACCTTAATATAAATTGATCTAATCGGGTCTCTGTTTGCCCTACCCTAGAAGTTTAGTAGTGCATTTTACTCGCCATTTCATGCGCTTTGAGATGCCGCCTAGCCCGGTACGCTATCTGAAATAGGAGCGACGTAAGTTGAACAAATGTGATAGAATTACGCTGAATTCTTATATTAACCTTAATGTAAAACGTTCTAATCGGGTCTGTGTTCGCCCTACCCAAGAAGATTAATAGTGCATTTCACTCGTCATTTCATGCGCTTTGAGATGCCGCTTAGCCCAGTACGCTATCTGAAATAGGAGCGATGTAAATTGAACAAATGTGATAGATTTTCGAAGAATTCTTGAATTAACCATAATATAAAATGATCTAATCAGGTCTCTGTTCGCCCTAGCCTAGAAGTTTAATAGTGCATTTTACTCGCCATTTCTTGCGCTTTGTGATGCCGCTTAGCCCAGTACGCTATCTGAAATAGGAGCGACGTAAATTGATCAAATGTGATAGAATTTCGCTGAATTCTTTAATTAACCATAACGTAAAATGATCTAATCGGGTCTCTGTTCGCCCTAGCGTAGAAGCTTAATTGTGCATTTTATTCGTCATTTCATGCGCTTTGAGATGCCGCTTAGCCCAATACGGTATCTGAAATAGGAGCGACGTAAGTTGAACAAATGTGATAGAATTTCGCTGAATTCTTATATTAACCAAAATATAAAATGATCTAATGGGGTCTCTGATTGCCCTAACCTAGAAGATTAATAGTGCATTTCACTCGCCATTTTATGCGCTTTGAGATGCCGCTTAGCCCAATACGCTATCTGACATAGGAGCGACGTAAATTGAACAAATGTGATAGAATTTCGCTGAATTCTTGAATTAACCATAATATAAAATGATCTTATCGGGTGTCTATTTGCCCTACCCTAGAAGTTTAATAGTGCATTTTACTTGCCTTTTCTTGCGCTTTGAGATGCCGCTTAGCCTAATACTCTATCTGAAATATCAGCGACGTAAATTGAACAAATGTGATAGAATTTCCCTGAAATCTTATATTAAACAAAATATAAAATGATCTAAACGGGATTCTGCTTGCCCTATCATAGAAGTTTAGTAGTGCATTTTACTCGCCCCTCCACGCGCTTTAAGATGCCGCCTAGCCCAGTACACTATCTGAAATAGGAGCGACGTACGTTGAACAAATGTGATAGATTTACGCTGAATTCTTATATTAACCGTAATATAAAATGATCTAATCGGGTCTCTGTTTGCCTTACCCTAGAAGTTTAATAGTGCATTTTACTCGCCATTTCATGCGCTTTGAGATGCCGCTTAGCCCAATACGCTATCTGCATTAGGAGCGACGTAAATTGAACAAATGTGATAGAATTTCGCTGAATTCTTAAATTAACCATAATATAAAATGATCGAATCGGGTCTCTGTTTGCCCTACCCTAGAAGTTTAATAGTTCATTTTACTTGCCATTTCTTGCGCTTTGAGATGCCGCTTAGCCCAATAAGCTATCTGAAATAGGAGCGACGTAAATTGACCAAATGTGATAGAATTTCGCTGAATTCTTATATAACCAAAATATAAAATGATCTAATCGGGTCTCTGATTGCCCTATCATAGAAGTTTGATAGTGAATTTTACTCGCCATTCCACGCGCTTTAAGATGCCGCTTCGCCCAATACGCTATCAGCAATAGGAGCGACGTAAATTGAACAAATGTGATAGAATTTCGCTGAATTCTTAAATTAACCATAATATAAAATGATCTAATCGGGTCTCTGTTTGCCCTACCCTAGAAGCTTAACAGTGCATTTTACTCGCCTTTTCATGCGCTTTGAGATGCCGCTTAGCCCAATACGCTATCTGAAATAGGAGCGACGTAAATTGAACAAATGTGATAGAATTTCCCTGAATACTTATATTAACCTTAATGTAAAATGATCTATTCGGGTCTCTGTTCGCCCTACCCTAGAAGTTTAATAGTGCATTTCACTCTCCATTTCATGCGCTTTGAGATGCCGCCTAGCCCGGTACGCTATCTGAAATAGGAGCGACGTAAGTTGAACAAATGTGATAGAATTACGCTGAATTCTTATATTAACCTTAATGTAAAACGTTCTAATCGGGTCTGTGTTCGCCCTACCCAAGAAGATTAATAGTGCATTTCACTCGTCATTTCATGCGCTTTGAGATGCCGCTTAGCCCAGTACGCTATCTGAAATAGGAGCGATGTAAATTGAACAAATGTGATAGATTTTCGAAGAAATCTTGAATTAACCATAATATAAAATGATCTAATCAGGTCTCTGTTCGCCCTAGCCTAGAAGTTTAATAGTGCATTTTATTCGCCATTTCATGCGCTTTGAGATGCCGCTTAGCCCAATACGCTATCTGAAATGGGAGCGACGTAAATTGAACAAATGTGATAGAATTTCCCTGAAATCATATAGTAAACAAAATATAAAATGTTCTAATCGGGACTCTGATTGTCCTATCACAGAATTTTAGTAGTGCATTTTACTCGCCCTTCCACGCGCTTTGAGATGTCGCCTAGCCCAGTACGCTATCTGAAATAGGAGCGACGTAAATTGAACAAATGTGACAGAATTACGCTGCATTCTTATATTAACCGTAATATAAAATGATCTAATCGGGTCTCTGTTTGCCTTATCCTAGAAGTTTAATAGTGCATTTTCTCGCCATTTCATGCGCTTTCAGATGCCGCTTAGCCCAATACGCTATCTGAAATAGGAGCGACGTAAATTGAACGAATGTGATAGAATTTTGCCGAATTCTTAAATTAACCATAATATAAAATGATGTAATCGGCTCTCTGTTCGCCCTACCCAAGAAGTTTAATAGTGCATTTCACTCGTCATTTCATGCGCTTTGCGATGCCGCTTAGCCCAATATGCTATCTGAAATAGGAGCGACGTAAATTGAACAAATGTGATCGAATTTCGCTGAATTCTTATATTCACCAAAATATAAAATGATCTAATCGGGTCTCTGATTGCCCTATCATAGAAGTTTAATAGTGCAGTTTACTCGCCCTTCCACGCGCTTTAAGATGCCGCCTAGCCCAGTACAATATCAGAAATAGGAGCGACGTATGGTGAACAAATGTGATATAATTACGCTGAATTCTTATATTAACCGTAATATTAAATGATCTAATCGGGTCTCTGTTTGCCTTACCCTAGAAGTGTAATAGTGCATGTTACTCGCCATTTCATGCGCATTGAGATGCCGCTTAGCCCAATACGCTATCTGCAACATGAGCGACGTAAATTGAACAAATGTGATAGAATTTCGCTGAATTCTTAAATTAACCATAATATAAAATGATCTAATCGGGTCTCTGTTTGCCCTACCCTAGAAGTTTAATAGTACATTTTACTCGCCATTTCTTGCGCTTTGAGATGCCGCTTAGCCCAATACGCTATCTGAAATAGGAGCGACGTAAATTGAACAAATGTGATAGAATTTCGCTGAATTCTTATATTAACCAAAATACAAAATGATCTAATCGGGTCTGTGGTTGCCCTATCATAGAAGTTTGATAGTGCATTTTACTCGCAATTCCACGCGCTTTAAGATGCCGCCTAGCCCAGTACGCTATCTGAAATAGGAGCTACGTACGTTGAACAAATGTGACAGAATTACGCTGAATTCTTATATTAACCGTAATATAAAATGATCTAACCGGGTCTCTGTTTGCTTTATCCTAGAAGTTTAATAGTGCATTTTACTCGCCATTTCATGCGCTTTGAGATGCCGCATAGCCCAATACGCTATCTGAAATAGGAGCGACGTAAATTGAACAAATGTGATAGAATTTCGCTGAATTCTTATATTAACCTCAATGTAAAATGATCTAATCGGGTCTTTATTCGCCCTACCCTAGAAGATTAATAGTGCATTTCACTCGCCATTTCATGCGCTTTGAGATGCCGCTTAGCCCAATACGCTATCTGACATAGGAGCGACGTAAATTGAACAAATGTGAGAGAATTTCGCTGAATTCTTAAATTAACCATAATATAAAATGATCTAATGGGGTCTCTGATTGCCCTACCCTAGAAGATTAATAGTGCATTTTACTCGTCATTTCATGCGCTTTAAGTTGCCGCCTAGCCCAGTACGCTATCTGAAATAGGAGCTACGTAAGTTGAACAAATGTGATAGAATTTTGCTGATGTCTTAAATTAACCATAATATAAAATGATATAATCGGGTCTCTGTTTGCCCTACCCAAGAACTTTAATAGTGCATTTCTCTCGTCATTTCATGCGCTTTGAGATGCCCCTTAGCCCAATACGCTATCTGAAATAGGAGCGACGTAAATTGAACAAATGTGATAGAATTTCCATGAAATCTTATATTAAACAAAATATAAAATGATCTAAACGAGACTCTGATTGCCCTATCACAGAAGTTTAGTAGTGCATTTTACTCGCCCTTCCACGCGCTTTAAGATGCCGCCTAGCCTAGTACGCCATCTGGCATAGGAACGGCGTAAATTGAACAAATGTTATAGAATTTTGCTGAATTCTTAAATTAACCATAATATAAAATGATCTAATCGGGTCTCTGTTTGCCCTACCCTAGAAGTTTAATAGTGCATTTTACTCGACATTTCTTGCGCTTTGAGATGCCGCTTAGCCCAATACGCTATCTGAAATATCAGCGACGTAAATTGAACAAATGTGAGAGAATTTCGCTGAATTCTTATATTAACCATAATATAAAATGATATAATCGGGTCTCTGTTTGCCCTACCCAAGAACTTTAATAGTGCATTTCTCTCGTCATTTCATGCGCTTTGAGATGCCCCTTAGCCCAATACGCTATCTGAAATAGGAGCGACGTAAATTGAACAAATGTGATAGAATTTCCATGAAATCTTATATTAAACAAAATATAAAATGATCTAAACGAGACTCTGATTGCCCTATCACAGAAGTTTAGTAGTGCATTTTACTCGCCCTTCCACGCGCTTTAAGATGCCGCCTAGCCTAGTACGCCATCTGGCATAGGAACGGCGTAAATTGAACAAATGTTATAGAATTTTGCTGAATTCTTAAATTAACCATAATATAAAATGATCTAATCGGGTCTCTGTTTGCCCTACCCTAGAAGTTTAATAGTGCATTTTACTCGACATTTCTTGCGCTTTGAGATGCCGCTTAGCCCAATACGCTATCTGAAATATCAGCGACGTAAATTGAACAAATGTGAGAGAATTTCGCTGAATTCTTATATTAACCATAATATAAAATGATCTAATCGGGTGTCTGTTTGCCCTACCCTAGAAGTTTAATAGTGCATTTTACTCGTCATTTCATGCGCTTTGAGATGCCGCTACTCCCAATACGCTATCTGAAATAGGAGCGACGTAAATTGAACAAATCTGATAGAATTTCGCTGAATTCTTATATTAACCGTAATATAAAATGATCTAATCGGGTCTCTGTTTGCCCTACCCTAGAAGTTTAATAGTGCATTTTACTCGTCATTTCATGCGCTTTGAGATGTCGCATAGCCCAATACGCTATCTGAAATAGGAACGACGTAAATTGAACAAATGTGATAGAATTTTTCTGAATTCTTAAATTAACCATAATATAAAATGATCTAATCGGGTCTCTGTTTGCCCTACCCTTGAAGTTTAATAGTGCATTTTACTCGCCATTTCATGCGCTTTGAGATGCCGCATAGCCCAATACGCTATCTGAAATAGGAACGACGTAAGTTGAACAAATGTGATAGAATTTTTCTGAATTCTTAAATTAACCATAATATAAAATGATCTAATCGGGTCTCTGTTTGCCCTACCCTTGAAGTTTAATAGTGCATTTTACTCGCCATTTCATGCGCTTTGAGATGCCGCTACTCCCAATACGCTATCTGAAATAGGAGCGACGTAAATTGAACAAATCTGATAGAATTTCGCAGAATTCTTATATTAACCGTAATATAAAATGATCTAATCGGGTCTCTGTTTGCCTTATCCTAGAAGTTTAATAGTGCATGTTACTCGCCATTTCATGTGCATTGAGGTGCCGCTTAGCCCAATACGCTATCTGAAATAGGAGCGACGTAAATTGAACAAATGTGATAGAATTTCGCTGAATTCTTAAATTAAACATAATATAAAATGATCTTATCGGGTCTCTGTTTGCCCTACCCTAGAAGTTTAATAGTGCATTTTACTCCACATTTCTTGCGCTTTGAGATGCCGCTTAGCCCAATACGCTATCAGAAATATCAGCGACGTAAATTGAACAAATGTGAGAGAATTTCGCTGAATTCTTATATTAACCAAAATATAAAATGATGTAATCGTGTCTCTGATTGACCTATCATAGAAGTTTAGTAGTGCATTTTACTCGCCCTTCCACGCGCTTTGAGATGCCGCCTAGCCCACCACGCTATCTGAAATAGGAGCGACGTAAGTTGAACAAATGTGATAGAATTACGCTGAATTCTTATATTAACCGCAATATAAAATGATCTAATCGGGTCTCTGTTTGCCCTACCCTAGAAGTTTAATAGTGCATTTTACTCGTCATTTCATGCGCTTTGAGATGTCGCATAGCCCAATACGCTATCTGAAATAGGAACGACGTAAATTGAACAAATGTGATAGAATTTTTCTGAATTCTTAAATTAACCATAATATAAAATGATCTAATCGGGTCTCTGTTTGCCCTACCCTTGAAGTTTAATAGTGCATTTTACTCGCCATTTCATGCGCTTTGAGATGCCGCTTAGCCCAATACGCTATCTGAAATAGGAGCGACGTAAATTGAACAAATGTGATAGAATTTCGCTGAATTCTTATATTAACCAAAATATAAAATGATCTAATCGGGTCTCTGATTGCCCTATCATAGAAGTTTGATAGTGCATTTTACTCGACATTCCACGCGCTTTATGTTGCCGCATAGACCAGTACGCTATCTGAAATAGGAGCTACGTAAGTTGAACAAATGTGACAGAATTACGCTGAATTCTTATATTAACCGCAATATAAAATGATCTAATCGGGTCTCTGTTTGCCCTACCCTAGAAGTTTAATAGTGCATTTTACTCGTCATTTCATGCGCTTTGAGATGTCGCATAGCCCAATACGCTATCTGAAATTGGAACGACGTAAATTGAACAAATGTGATAGAATTTTTCTGAATTCTTAAATTAACCATAATATAAAATGATCTAATCGGGTCTCTGTTTGCCCTACCCTTGAAGTTTAATAGTGCATTTTACTCGCCATTTCATGCGCTTTGAGATGCCGCATAGCCCAATACGCTATCTGAAATAGGAACGACGTAAGTTGAACAAATGTGATAGAATTTTTCTGAATTCTTAAATTAACCATAATATAAAATGATCTAATCGGGTCTCTGTTTGCCCTACCCTTGAAGTTTAATAGTGCATTTTACTCGCCATTTCATGCGCTTTGAGATGCCGCTACTCCCAATACGCTATCTGAAATAGGAGCGACGTAAATTGAACAAATCTGATAGAATTTCGCTGAATTCTTATATTAACCGTAATATAAAATGATCTAATCGGGTCTCTGTTTGCCTTATCCTAGAAGTTTAATAGTGCATGTTACTCGCCATTTCATGTGCATTGAGGTGCCGCTTAGCCCAATACGCTATCTGAAATAGGAGCGACGTAAATTGAACAAATGTGATAGAATTTCGCTGAATTCTTAAATTAAACATAATATAAAATGATCTTATCGGGTCTCTGTTTGCCCTACCCTAGAAGTTTAATAGTGCATTTTACTCCACATTTCTTGCGCTTTGAGATGCCGCTTAGCCCAATACGCTATCAGAAATATCAGCGACGTAAATTGAACAAATGTGAGAGAATTTCGCTGAATTCTTATATTAACCAAAATATAAAATGATGTAATCGTGTCTCTGATTGACCTATCATAGAAGTTTAGTAGTGCATTTTACTCGCCCTTCCACGCGCTTTGAGATGCCGCCTAGCCCACCACGCTATCTGAAATAGGAGCGACGTAAGTTGAACAAATGTGATAGAATTACGCTGAATTCTTATATTAACCGTAATATAAAATGATCTAATCGGGTCTCTGTTTGCCCTACCCTAGAAGTTTAATAGTGCATTTTACTCGTCATTTCATGCGCTTTGAGATGTCGCATAGCCCAATACGCTATCTGAAATAGGAACGACGTAAATTGAACAAATGTGATAGAATTTTTCTGAATTCTTAAATTAACCATAATATAAAATGATCTAATCGGGTCTCTGTTTGCCCTACCCTTGAAGTTTAATAGTGCATTTTACTCGCCATTTCATGCGCTTTGAGATGCCGCTTAGCCCAATACGCTATCTGAAATAGGAGCGACGTAAATTGAACAAATGTGATAGAATTTCGCTGAATTCTTATATTAACCAAAATATAAAATGATCTAATCGGGTCTCTGATTGCCCTATCATAGAAGTTTGATAGTGCATTTTACTCGACATTCCACGCGCTTTAAGTTGCCGCCTAGCCCAGTACGCTATCTGAAATAGGAGCTACGTAAGTTGAACAAATGTGACAGAATTACGCTGAATTCTTATATTAACCGCAATATAAAATGATCTAATCGGGTCTCTGTTTGCCCTACCCTAGAAGTTTAATAGTGCATTTTACTCGTCATTTCATGCGCTTTGAGATGCCGCTTAGCCCAATACGCTATCTGACATAGGAGCGACGTAAATTGAACAAATGTGATAGAATTTCGCTGAATTCTTAAATTAACCATAATATAAAATGATCTAATGGGGTCTCTGATTGCCCTACCCTAGAAGTTTAATAGTGCATTTTATTCGCCATTTCATGCGCTTTGAGATGCCGCTTAGCCCAATACGCTATCTGAAATAGGAGCGACGTAAATTGATCAAATGTGATAGAATTTCGCTGAATTCTTTTATTAACCATAACGTAAAATGATCTAATCGGGTCTCTGTTTGCCCTAGCGTAGAAGCTTAATTGTGCATTTTATTCGTCATTTCATGCGCTTTGAGATGCCGCTTAGCCCAATACGCTATCTGAAATAGGAGCGACGTAAATTGAACAAATGTGATAGAATTTCGCTGAATTCTTAAATTAACCATAATATAAAATGATCTAATCGGGTCTCTGTTTGCCCTACCCTAGAAGTTTAATAGTGCATTTTACTCGACATTTCTTGCGCTTTGAGATGCCGCTTAGCCCAATACGCTATCTGAAATATCAGCGACGTAAATTGAACAAATGTGAGAGAATTTCGCTGAATTCTTATATTAACCAAAATATAAAATGATCTAATCGGGTCTCTGTTTGCCCTATCCTAGAAGTTTAGTAGTGCATTTTACGCGCCCTTCCACGCGCTTTAAGACGCCGCGTAGCCCAGTACGCTATCTGAAATAGGAGCGACGTAAGTTGCACAAATGTGATAGAATTACGCTGAATTCTTATATTAACCGTAATATAAAATGATCTAATCGGGTATCTGTTTGCCTTACCCTAGAAGTTTAATAGTGCATTTTAATCGCCATTTCATGGGCTTTGAGATGCCGCTTAGCCCAATACGCTATCTGAAATAGGACCGACGTAAATTGAACAAATGTGATAGAATTTCGGTGAATTCTTAAATTAACCATAATATAAAATGATCTAATCGGGTCTCTGTTTGCCCTACCCTAGAAGTGTAATAGTGCATTTTACTCGCCATTCCACGCGCTTTAAGATGCCGCTTAGCCCAATACGCTATCTGAAATAGGAGCGACGTAAATGGAACAAATGTGATAGAATTTCCCTGAATTCTTATATTAACCTTAATGTAAAATGATCTAATCGGGTCTCTGTTCGCCCTACCATAGAAGCCTAATAGTGCATTTCACTCGTCATTTCATGCGCTTTGAGATGCCGCTTAGCCCATTACGCTATCTGAAATAGGAGCGACGTAAATTAAAAAAAAGTGATGCAATTTCGCTGAATTCTTATATTAACCAAAATATAAAATGATCTAATCAGGTCTCTGATTGCCCTATCATAGAAGTTCAATAGTGCATTTTACTCGCCATTTCATGCGCTTTAAGATGCCGCTTAGCTCAACACGCTATCTGAAATAGGAGCGACGTTAATTGTACAAATGTGATAGAATTTCGCTGAAATCTTTTATTAACCATAATGTAAAATGATTTAATCAGCTCTCTGTTCGCCCTAGCCTAGAAGTTTAATAGTGCATTTTATTCGACATTCCATGCGCTTTGAGATTCCGCTTAGCCCAATACGCTATCTGAAATAGGAGCGACGTAAATTGAACAAATGTGATAGAATTTCCCTGAATTCTTATATTAACCAAAATATAAAATGATCGAATCAGGTCTCTGATTGCCCTATCATAGATGTTTAATAGTGCATTGTACTCGCCATTCCACGCGCTTTAAGATGCCGCCTGGCCCAGTAGGCTATCTGAAATAGGAGCGACGTAAATTGAACAAATGTGATAGAATTTGGCTGAATTCTTATATTAACCAAAATATAAAATGATCTAATCGGGTCTCTGATTGCCCTATCATAGAAGTTTAATAGTGCATTTTACTCGTCATTCTACGCGCTTTAAGATGCCGCCTAGCCCAGTACGCTATCTGAAATAGGAGCTACGGAAGTTGAACAAATGTGACGGAATTACGCTGAATTCTTATATTAACCTTAATGTAAAATGATCTAATCTGGTCTCAGTTCGCCCTACCCTAGAAGTTTAATAGTGCATTTTACTCGCCATTTCATGCGCTTTGAGATGCCGCTTAGCCCAGTACGCTATCTGAAATAGGAGCGACGGAAATTGAACAAATGTGATAGAATTTCGCTGAATTCTAATATTAACCAAAATATGAAATGATCTAATCGTGTCTCTGTTTGCCCTACCCTAGAAGTTTAATAGTGCATTTTACTCGCCATGTCTTGCGCTTTGAGATGCAGCTTACCCCAATACGCTATCTGAAATAGGAGCGACGTAAATTGAACAAATGTGATAGAATTTCGCTGAATTCTTATATTAACCAAAACATAAAATGATCTAATCGGGTCTCTGATTGCCCTATCATAGAAGTATAATAGTGCATTTTACTCGCCATTCCACGCGCTTTAATATGCCGCCTAGCCCAGTACGCTATCTGCAATAGGAGCGACGTAAGTTGAACAAATGTGATAGAATTACGCTGAATTCTTATATTAACCGTAATATAAAATGATCTAATCGGGTCTCTGTTTGCCTTATCCTAGAAGCTTAGTAGTGCATTTTACTCGCCATTTCATGCGCTTTGAGATGCCGCTTAGCCCAATACGCTATCTGAAATAGGAGCGACGTAAATTGAACAAATGTGATAGAATTTCGCTGAATTCTTATATTAACCAAAATATAAAATGATCTAATCGGGTCTCTGTTTGCCCTACCCTAGAAGTTTAATAGTGCATTTTACTCGCCATTCCACGCGCTTTAAGATGCCGCCCAGCCCAGTACGCTATCTGAAAGAGGAGCGACGTAAGTTGAACAAATGTGATAGAACTACGCTGAATTCTTATATTAACCGTAATATAAAATGATCTAATCGGGTCTCTGTTTGCCTTATCCTAGAAGTGTAATAGTGCATGTTACTCGCCATTTCATGCGCATTGAGATGCCGCTTAGCCCAATACGCTATCTGAAATAGGAGCGACGTAAATTAAAAAAAAGTGATGCAATTTCGCTGAATTCTTATATTAACCAAAATATAAAATGATCTAATCAGGTCTCTGATTGACCTATCATAGAAGTTCAATAGTGCATTTTACTCGCCATTTCATGCGCTTTGAGATGCCGCTTAGCTCAATACGCTATCTGAAATAGGAGCGACGTAAATTGTACAAATGTGATAGAATTTCGCTGAAATCTTTTATTAACCATAATGTAAAATGATTTAATCAGCTCTCTGTTCGCCCTAGCCTAGAAGTTTAATAGTGCATTTTATTCGACATTCCATGCGCTTTGAGATTCCGCTTAGCCCAATACGCTATCAGAAATATCAGCGACGTAAATTGAACAAATGTGAGAGAATTTCGCTGAATTCTTATATTAACCAAAATATAAAATGATGTAATCGGGTCTCTGATTGCCCTATCATAGAAGTTTAGTAGTGCATTTTACTCGCCCTTCCACGCGCTTTGAGATGCCGCCTAGCCCACTACGCTATCTGAAATAGGAGCGACGTAAGTTGAACAAATGTGATAGAATTACGCTGAATTCTTATATTAACCATAATATAAAATGATCTAATCGGGTCTCTGTTTGCCCTACCCTAGAAGTTTAATAGTGCATTTTACTCGTCATTTCATGCGCTTTGAGATGTCGCATAGCCCAATACGCTATCTGACATAGGAGCGACGTAAATTAAACAAATGTAATAGAATTTCGCTGAATTCTTATATTAACCAAAATACAAAATGATCTAATCGGGTCTCTGATTGCCCTACCCTAGAAGTTTAATAGTGCATTTTACTCGACATTTCTTGCGCTTTGAGATGCCGCTTAGCCCAATACGCTATCTGAAATATCAGCGACGTAAATTGAACAAATGTGAGAGAATTTCGCAGAATTCTTAAATTAACCATAATATAAAATGATCTAATCGGGTCTCTGTTTGCCCTACCCTTGAAGTTTAATAGTGCGTTTTACTCGCCATTTCATGCGCTTTGAGATGCCGCTACTCCCAATACGCTATCTGAAATAGGAGCGACGTAAATTGAACAAATCTGATAGAATTTCGCTGAATTCTTATATTAACCGTAATATAAAATGATCTAATCGGGTCTCTGTTTGCCTTATCCTAGAAGTTTAATAGTGCATGTTACTCGCCATTTCATGTGCATTGAGATGCCGCTTAGCCCAATACGCTATCTGAAATAGGAGCGACGTAAATTGAACAAATGTGATAGAATTTCGCTGAATTCTTAAATTAACCATAATATAAAATGATCTTATCGGGTCTCTGTTTGCCCTACCCTAGAAGGTTAATAGTGCATTTTACTCCACATTTCTTGCGCTTTGAGATGCCGCTTAGCCCAATACGCTATCAGAAATATCAGCGACGTAAATTGAACAAATGTGAGAGAATTTCGCTGAATTCTTATATTAACCAAAATATAAAATGATGTAATCGGGTCTCTGATTGACCTATCATAGAAGTTTAGTAGTGCATTTTACTCGCCCTTCCACGCGCTTTGAGATGCCGCCTAGCCCACTACGCTATCTGAAATAGGAGGGACGTAAGTTGAACAAATGTGATAGAATTTCGCTGAATTCTTATATTAACCAAAATATAAAATGATCTAATCGGGTCTCTGATTGCCCTATCATAGAAGTTTGATAGTGCATTCTACTCGACATTCCACGCGCTTTAAGATGCCGCCTAGCCCAGTACGCTATCTGAAAGAGGAGCGACGTAAGTTGAACAAATGTGCTAGAATTACGCTGCATTCTTATATTAACCGTAATATAAAATGATCTAATCGGGTCTCTGTTTGCCTTATCCTAGAAGTGTAATAGTGCATGTTACTCGCCATTTCATGCGCATTGAGATGCCGCTTAGCCCAATACGCTATCTGAAATAGGAGCGACGTAAATTGAACAAAGGTGATAGAATTTCGCTGAATCCTTATATTAACCGTAATATAAAATGATCTATTCGGGTTTCTGTTCGCCCTACCCCAGAAGTTTAATAGAGCATTTCACTCGTCAATCCATGCGCTTTGAGATGCCGCTTAGCCCAATACGCTATCTGAAATAGCAGCGACGTAAATTGAACAAATGTGATAGAATTTCGCTGAATTCTTATATTAACCAAAATACAAAATGATCTAATCGGGTCTCTGGTTGCCCTATCATAGAAGTTTGATAGTGCATTTTACTCGCAATTCCACGCGCTTTAAGATGCCGCCTAGCCCAGTACGCTATCTGAAATAGGAGCTACGTACGTTGAACAAATGTGACAGAATTACGCTGAATTCTTATATTAACCGTAATATAAAATGATCTAACCGGGTCTCTGTTGCCTTATCCTAGAAGTTTAATAGTGCATTTTACTCGCCATTTCATGCGCTTTGAGATGCCGCCTAGCCCAGTACGCTATCTGAAAGAGGAGCGACGTAAGTTGAACAAATGTGATAGAATTACGCTGCATTCTTATATTAACCGTAATATAAAATGATCTAATCGGGTCTCTGATTGCCCTATCATAGAAGTTTGATAGTGCATTCTACTCGACATTCCACGCGCTTTAAGATGCCGCCTAGCCCAGTACGCTATCTGAAAGAGGAGCGACGTAAGTTGAACAAATGTGATAGAATTACGCTGCATTCTTATATTAACCGTAATATAAAATGATCTAATCGGGTCTCTGTTTGCCTTATCCTAGAAGTGTAATAGTGCATGTTACTCGCCATTTCATGCGCATTGAGATGCCGCTTAGCCCAATACGCTATCTGAAATAGGAGCGACGTAAATTGAACAAAGGTGATAGAATTTCGCTGAATCCTTATATTAACCGTAATATAAAATGATCTATTCGGGTTTCTGTTCGCCCTACCCCAGAAGTTTAATAGAGCATTTCACTCGTCAATCCATGCGCTTTGAGATGCCGCTTAGCCCAATACGCTATCTGAAATAGCAGCGACGTAAATTGAACAAATGTGATAGAATTTCGCTGAATTCTTATATTAACCAAAATACAAAATGATCTAATCGGGTCTCTGGTTGCCCTATCATAGAAGTTTGATAGTGCATTTTACTCGCAATTCCACGCGCTTTAAGATGCCGCCTAGCCCAGTACGCTATCTGAAATAGGAGCTACGTACGTTGAACAAATGTGACAGAATTACGCTGAATTCTTATATTAACCGTAATATAAAATGATCTAACCGGGTCTCTGTTGCCTTATCCTAGAAGTTTAATAGTGCATTTTACTCGCCATTTCATGCGCTTTGAGATGCCGCATAGCCCAATACGCTATCTGAAATAGGAGCGACGTAAATTGAACAAATGTGATAGAATTTCGCTGAATTCTTATATTAAACTCAATGTAAAATGATCTAATCGGGTCTTTGTTCGCCCTACCCTAGAAGATTAATAGTGCATTTCACTCGCCATTTCATGCGCTTTGAGATGCCGCTTAGCCCAATACGCTATCTGACATAGGAGAGACGTAAATTGAACAAATGTGATAGTATTTCGCTGAATTCTTAAATTAACCATAATATAAAATGATCTAATGGGGTCTCTGATTGCCCTACCCTAGAAGATTAATAGTGCATTTCACTCGCCATTTCGTGCGCTTTGAGATGCCCCTTAGCCCAATACGCTATCTGACATAGGAGCGACGTAAATTAAACAAATGTGATAGAATTTCGCTGAATTCTTATATTAACCAAAATATAAAATGATCTAATCGGGTCTCTGATTGCCCTATCATAGAAGTTTAATAGTGCATTTTACTCGCCATTCCACGCGCTTTAAGTTGCCGCCTAGCCCAGTACGCTATCTGAAATAGGAGCTACGTAAGTTGAACAAATGTGATAGAATTTTGCTGAAGTCTTAAATTAACCATAATATAAAATGATATAATCGGGTCTCTGTTTGCCCTACCCAAGAACTTTAATAGTGCATTTTACTCGCCATTTCATGCGCTTTGAGATGCCGCTTAGCCCAATACGCTATCTGAAATAGGAGCGACGTAAATTGAACAAATGTGATAGAATTTCGCTGAATTCTTATATTAACCAAAATATAAAATGATCTTATCGGGTCTCTGATTGCCCTATCATAGAAGTTTGATTGTGTATTTTACTCGACATTCCACACGCTTTAAGTTACCGCCTAGCCCAGTACGCTATCTGAAATAGGAGCTACGTAAGTTGAACAAATGTGACAGAGTTACGCTGAATTCTTATATTTACCGTAATATAAAATGATCTAACCGGGTCTCTGTTTGCCTTATCCTAGAAGTTTAATAGTGCATTTTACTCGCCATTTCATGCGCTTTGAGATGCCGCATAGCCCAATACGCTATCTGAAATAGGAGCGACGTAAATTGAACAAATGTGATAGAATTTCGCTGAATTCTTATATTAACCTCAATGTAAAATGATCTAATCGGGTCTTTGTTCGCCCTACCCTAGAAGATTAATAGTGCATTTCACTCGCCATTTCATGCGCTTTGAGATGCCGCTTAGCCCAATACGCTATCTGACATAGGAGCGACGTAAATTGAACAAATGTGATAGAATTTCGCTGAATTCTTAAATTAACCATAATATAAAATGATCTAATCGGCTCTCTGATTGCCGTATCATAGAAGTTTAGTAGTGCATTTAACTCGCCATTCTTCGCGTTTTAAGATGCCTCCTAGCCCAGTACGCTAGCTGAAGTAGGAACGACGTAAATTGAACAAATGTGATAGAATTTCCCTGAATACTTATATTAACCTTAATATAAATTGATCTAATCGGGTCTCTGTTTGCCCTACCCTAGAAGTTTAGTAGTGCATTTTACTCGCCATTTCATGCGCTTTGAGATGCCGCCTAGCCCGGTACGCTATCTGAAATAGGAGCGACGTAAGTTGAACAAATGTGATAGAATGACGCCGAATTCTTATATTAACCTTAATGTAAAACGTTCTAATCGGGTCTCTGTTCGCCCTACCCAAGAAGATTAATAGTGCATTTCACTCGTCATTTCATGCGCTTTGAGATGCCGCTTAGCCCAGTACGCTATCTGAAATAGGAGCGATGTAAATTGATCAAATGTGATAGATTTTCGAAGAATTCTTGAATTAACCATAATATAAAATGATCTAATCAGGTCTCTGTTCGCCCTAGCCTAGAAGTTTAATAGTGCATTTTATTCGCCATTTCATGCGCTTTGAGATGCCGCTTAGCCCAATACGCTATCTGAAATAGGAGCGACGTAAATTGAACAAATGTGATAGAATTTCCCTGAAATCTTATAGTAAACAAAATATAAAATGTTCTAATCGGGACTCTGATTGTCCTATCACAGAATTTTAGTAGTGCATTTTACTCGCACTTCCACGCGCTTTGAGATGTCGCCTAGCCCAGTACGCTATCTGAAATAGGAGCGACGTAAATTGAACAAATGTGACAGAATTACGCTGCATTCTTATATTAACCGTAATATAAAATGATCTAATCGGGTCTCTGTTTGCCTTATCCTAGAAGTTTAATAGTGCATTTTCTCGCCATTTCATGCGCTTTGAGATGCCGCTTAGCCCAATACGCTATCTGAAATAGGAGCGACGTAAATTGAACGAATGTGATAGAATTTTGCCGAATTCTTAAATTAACCATAATATAAAATGATGTAATCGGCTCTCTGTTCGCCCTACCCAAGAAGTTTAATAGTGCATTTCACTCGTCATTTCATGCGCTTTGCGATGCCGCTTAGCCCAATATGCTACCTGAAATAGGAGCGACGTAAATTGAACAAATGTGATAGAATTTCGCTGAATTCTTATATTAACCAAAATACAAAATGATCTAATCGGGTCTCTGGTTGCCCTATCATAGAAGTTTGATAGTGCATTTTACTCGCAATTCCACGCGCTTTAAGATGCCGCCTAGCCCAGTACGCTATCTGAAATAGGAGCTACATACGTTGAACAAATGTGACAGAATTACGCTGAATTCTTATATTAACCGTAATATAAAATGATCCAACCGGGTCTCTGTTTGCCTTATCCTAGAAGTTTAATAGTGCATTTTACTCGCCATTCCACGCGCTTTAAGTTGCCGCCTAGCCCAGTATGCTATCTGAAATAGGAGCTACGTAAGTTGAACAAATGTGATAGAATTTTGCTGAAGTCTTAAATTAACCATAATATAAAATGATATAATCGGGTCTCTGTTTGCCCTACCCAAGAACTTTAATAGTGCATTTCTCTCGTCATTTCATGCGCTTTGAGATGCCCCTTAGCCCAATACGCTATCTGAAATAGGAGCGACGTAAATTGAACAAATGTGATAGAATTTCCATGAAATCTTATATTAAACAAAATATAAAATGATCTAAACGAGACTCTGATTGCCCTATCACAGAAGTTTAGTAGTGCATTTTACTCGCAATTCCACGCGCTTTAAGATGCCGCCTAGCCCAGTACGCTATCTGAAATAGGAGCTACATACGTTGAACAAATGTGACAGAATTTCGCTGAATTCTTATATTAACCAAAATATAAAATGATCTAAACGGGACTCTGATTGCCCTATCATAGAAGTTTAGTAGTGCATTTTACTCGCCCTTCCACGCGCTTTAAGATGCCGCCTAGCCCAGTACACTATCTGAAATAGAAGCGACGTATGTTGAACAAATGTGATATAATTACGCTGCATTCTTATATTAACCGTAATATTAAATGATCTAATCGGGTCTCTGTTCGCCCTACCCTAGAAGATTACTAGTGCATTTCACACGTCATTTCATGCGCTTTGAGATGCCGCCTAGCCCAGTACGCTATCTGAAATAGGAGCTACGTAAGTTGAACAAATGTGACAGAATTACGCTGAATTCTTATATTTACCGTAATATAAAATGATCTAACCGGGTCTCTGTTTGCCTTATCCTAGAAGTTTAATAGTGCATTTTACTCGCCATTTCATGCGCTTTGAGATGCCGCATAGCCCAATACGCTATCTGAAATAGGAGCGACGTAAATTGAACAAATGTGATAGAATTTCGCTGAATTCTTATATTAACCTCAATGTAAAATGATCTAATCGGGTCTTTGTTCGCCCTACCCTAGAAGATTAATAGTGCATTTCACTCGCCATTTCATGCGCTTTGCGATGCCGCTTAGCCCAATACGCTATCTGACATAGGAGCGACGTAAATTGAACAAATGTGATAGAATTTCGCGGAATTCTTAAATTAACCATAATATAAAATGATCTAATGGGGTCTCTGATTGCCCTATCATAGAAGTTTAGTAGTGCATTTTACTCGTCCTTCCACGCGCTTTGAGATACCGCCTTGCCCAGTACGCTATCTGAAATAGGAGCGACGTAAGTTGAACAAATGTTATAGAATTACGCTGAATTCTTATATTAACCGTAATATAAAATGATCTAATCGGGTCTCTGTTTGCCCTACCCTAGAAGTCTAACAGTGCATTTTACTCGTCATTTCATGCGCTTTGAGATGCCGCATAGCCCAATACGCTATCTGACATAGGAGCGACGTAAATTGAACAAATGTGATAGAATTTCGCTGAATTCTTAAATTAACCATAATATAAAATGATCTAATGGGGTCTCTGATTGCCCTACCCTAGAAGATTAATAGTGCATTTCACTCGCCATTTCATGCGCTTTGAGATGCCGCTTAGCCCAATACACTATCTGACATAGGAGCGACGTAAATTGAACAAATGTGATAGAATTTCGCTGAATTCTTATATTAACCAAAATATAAAATGATCTAATCGGGTCTCTGATTGCCCTATCACAGAAGTTTAATAGTGCATTTTGCTCGCCATTCCACGCGCTTTAAGTTGCCGCCTAGCCCAGTACGCTATCTGAAATAGGAGCTACGTAAGTTGAACAAATGTGACAGAATTACGCTGAATTCTTATATTAACCGTAATATAAAATGATCTAATCGGGTCTCTGTTTGCCCTACCCTAGAAGTTTAACAGTGCATTTTACTCGTCATTTCATGCGCTTTGAGATGCCGCATAGCCCAATACGCTATCTGAAATAGGAGCGACGTAAGTTGAACAAATGTTATAGAATTACGCTGAATTCTTATATTGACCGTAATATAAAATGATCTAATCGGGTCTCTGTTTGCCCTACCCTAGAAGTTTAACAGTGCATTTTACTCGTCATTTGATGCGCTTTGAGATGCCGCATAGCCCAATACGCTATCTGACATAGGAGCTACGTAAGTTGAACAAATGTGACAGAATTACGCTGAATTCTTATATTAACCGTAATATAAAATGATCTAATCGGGTCTCTGTTCGCCGTACCCTAGAAGTTTAATAGTGCATTTCACTCTCCATTTCATGCGCTTTGAGATGCCGCTTAGCCCAATACGCTATCTGCAATAGGAGCGACGTAAATAGAACAATTGTGATAGAATTTCGCTGAATTCTTATATTAACCTAAATATAAAATGATCTAATCGGCTCTCTGATTGCCGTATCATAGAAGTTTAGTAGTGCATTTTACTCGCCATTCTTCGCGTTTTAAGATGCCGACTAGCCCAGTACGCTAGCTGAAATAGGAACGACGTAAATTGAACAAATGTGATAGAATTTCCCGGAATACTTATATTAACCTTAATATAAATTGATCTAATCGGGTCTCTGTTTGCCCTACCCTAGAAGTTTAGTAGTGCATTTTACTCGCCATTTCATGCGCTTTGAGATGCCGCCTAGCCCGGTACGCTATCTGAAATAGGAGCGACGTAAGTTGAACAAATGTGATAGAATTTCCCTGAAATCTTATATTAAACAAAATATAAAATGATCGAATCGGGTCTCTGTTTGCCTTATCCTAGAAGTTTAATAGTGCATTTTACTCGCCCTTCCACGCGCTTTAAGATGCCGCCTAGCCCAGTACACTATCTGAAATAGGAGCGACGTATGTTGAACAAATGTGATAGATTTACGCTGAATTCTTATATTAACCGTAATATAAAATGATCTAATCGGGTCTCTGTTTGCCTTACCCTAGAAGTTTAATAGTGCATTTTACTCGCCATTTCATGCGCTTTGAGATGCCGCTTAGCCCAATACGCTATCTGCATTAGGAGCGACGTAAATTGAACAAATGTGATAGAATTTCGCTGAATTCTTAAATTAACCATAATATAAAATGATCGAATCGGGTCTCTGTTTGCCTTATCCTAGAAGTTTAATAGTGCATTTTCTCGCCATTTCATGCGCTTTGAGATGCCGCTTAGACCAATACGCTATCTGAAATAGGAGCGACGTAAATTGAACGAATGTGATAGAATTTTGCCGAATTCTTAAATTAACCATAATATAAAATGATGTAATCAGCTCTCTGTTCTCCCTACCCAAGAAGTTTAATAGTGCATTTCACTCGTCATTTCATGCGCTTCGCGATGCCGCTTAGCCCAATATGCTATCTGAAATAGGAGCGACGTAAATTGAACAAATGTGATAGAATTTCGCTGAATTCTTATATTCACCAAAATATAAAATGATCTAATCGGGTCTCTGATTGCCCTATCATAGAAGTTTAATAGTGCAGTTTACTCGCCACTCCACGCGCTTTAAGATGCCTCCTAGCCGAGTACGCTATCTGAAATAGGAGCGACGTAAATTGAACAAATGTGATAGAATTTTGCTGAATTCTTAAATTAACCATAATATAAAATGATCTAATCGGGTCTCTGTTTGCCCTACCCAAGAACTTTAATTGTGCATTTCTCTCGTCATTTCATGCGCTTTGAGATGCCGCTTAGCCCAATACGCTATCTGCAATAGGAGCGACGTAAATTGAAGAAATGTGATAGAATTTCGCTGAATTCTTAAATTAACCATAATATAAAATGATCGAATCGGGTCTCTGTTTGCCCTACCCTAGAGGTTTAATAGTTCATTTTACTTGCCATTTCGTGCGCTTTGGGATGCCGCTTAGCCCAATAAGCTATCTGAAATTGGAGCGACGTAAATTGAACAAATGTGACAGAATTTCGCTGAATTCTTAAATTAACCATAATATAAAATGATCTAATCGGGTCTCTGTTTGCCCTACCCTAGAAGTTTAACAGTGCATTTTACTCGCCTTTTCATGCGCTTTGAGATGCCGCTTAGCCCAATACGCTATCTGAAATAGGAGCGACGTAAATTGAACAAATGTGATAGAATTTCCCTGAATACTTATATTAACCTTAATGTAAAATGATCTAATCGGGTCTCTGTTCGCCCTATCCTAGAAGTTTAATAGTGCATTTCACTCTCCATTTCATGCGCTTTGAGATGCCGCTTAGCCCAATACGCTATCTGCAATAGGAGCGACGTAAATAGAACAATTGTGATAGAATTTCGCTGAATTCTTATATTAACCAAAATATAAAATGATCTAATCGGCTCTCTGATTGCCGTATCATAGAAGTTTAGTAGTGCATTTAACTCGCCATTCTTCGCGTTTTAAGATGCCTCCTAGCCCAGTACGCTAGCTGAAGTAGGAACGACGTAAATTGAACAAATGTGATAGAATTTCCCTGAATACTTATATTAACCTTAATATAAATTGATCTAATCGGGTCTCTGTTTGCCCTACCCTAGAAGTTTAGTAGTGCATTTTACTCGCCATTTCATGCGCTTTGAGATGCCGCCTAGCCCGGTACGCTATCTGAAATAGGAGCGACGTAAGTTGAACAAATGTGATAGAATGACGCCGAATTCTTATATTAACCTTAATGTAAAACGTTCTAATCGGGTCTCTGTTCGCCCTACCCAAGAAGATTAATAGTGCATTTCACTCGTCATTTCATGCGCTTTGAGATGCCGCTTAGCCCAGTACGCTATCTGAAATAGGAGCGATGTAAATTGAACAAATGTGATAGATTTTCGAAGAATTCTTGAATTAACCATAATATAAAATGATCTAATCAGGTCTCTGTTCGCCCTAGCCTAGAAGTTTAATAGTGCATTTTATTCGCCATTTCATGCGCTTTGAGATGCCGCTTAGCCCAATACGCTATCTGCAATAGGAGCGACGTAAATAGAACAATTGTGATAGAATTTCGCTGAATTCTTATATTCACCAAAATATAAAATGATCTAATCGGCTCTCTGATTGCCGTATCATAGAAGTTTAGTAGTGCATTTAACTCGCCATTCTTCGCGTTTTAAGATGCCTCCTAGCCCAGTACGCTAGCTGAAGTAGGAACGACGTAAATTGAACAAATGTGATAGAATTTCCCTGAATACTTATATTAACCTTAATATAAATTGATCTAATCGGGTCTCTGTTTGCCCTACCCTAGAAGTTTAGTAGTGCATTTTACTCGCCATTTCATGCGCTTTGAGATGCCGCCTAGCCCGGTACGCTATCTGAAATAGGAGCGACGTAAGTTGAACAAATGTGATAGAATGACGCCGAATTCTTATATTAACCTTAATGTAAAACGTTCTAATCGGGTCTCTGTTCGCCCTACCCAAGAAGATTAATAGTGCATTTCACTCGTCATTTCATGCGCTTTGAGATGCCGCTT